>CM019073.1:85707454-85884741 GCA_009667805.1 Leptobrachium leishanense | reverse complement strand
CTGTACGTCCGTACTAGCGGTATCACGTTCTCGAAAAAATGCGTTTGTTTGCCGGTTGCGTTGCGCGGCCGCACCTTCGTGCTGCTGTACTTCGTATATTGCCCGTCATCTGCTGCTACTACGGCCGTGATAAAGTGCGGCTGCACGCGCGATCGCACTGCGTTCGTCTGACCCCAGCCTTAGTTACAGAGTGTCCATACGGTGAGGCTCCGTTAAGCCGGTGATTAGGCGCGGTGTTGTCGCTGCGTTCGCCGGTGTTGACGTTTCGTGTCTGTGCTTCCTGTGTTGGGGTTTATATTTATGCTTCTTTAATCTGTTTCCTGCAGGAAGTGAATATTTATTTACACTCGTTTCTCTCTAGTGAAAGGTGGGAGACGCTGCTAAAAATAGCTCAGTGTTCTATAAATAGCTGCTTTGCCCCCAGACCATCATTTTTCAATGTCCCCCCCTCATGCTATTTAGTCGGCTGGGCTCATGTAATCCCCCTCCCCGGGGGGCGGCTGGGTAAGGTGAGAGGTGATGGGGTCACTTGTTGATGGGGTATAAGGTGTCCTGGCCTGTAATGGGGGGGGGGGATTCGCTTTATTGGAGATTTTCCGCCTTCTTCCCTTTTTGTTATTTCAGCCAAAAAGTTTCCAAATCAGAGAGTCCTTATCAGTGAGCGGCAGTCAGGCCCCCCCAGCTCCGTGAAGACCCTCTGGGGGTCTGCGACTTCAAACAACCAGGCTGAAAATAGCCTGAGATGGTGTGGGGGTCTGGGGGGGCCCAGGGGGGGCCCGGGGGGGGGAGGAAGCAGGAATCAATCTCTTTTCTTTGCTGTTACAAAGTATCACTCAGTGATGTCAACACAAACGAGTCCCTCGTGGGGGGGGGGGAACTGGATCAGCACTTGTTAAACATCATGTAACGTCCCGGCAGCCAGCACCAAGCCGAGCCGTAACCCTTCCCATGCCGGAGTCTGGCACGCCGCCGCCAACGCAACATGGCGCATGGAACAGCCATAACGCCAGTGACAAAACATGACAAAGTGACACGACCGAACGAGAACCGCGAAGAACTTCAGAGAGTTTCGTTATTTTTGCATAACAAATGTCAAGGCTCTAAACACCCGAGACAAAAGCGCTATTCATAGAGTCCCGCCCCCTGCGCTGACTCCTAATGCAGGTCTATGGGAATACCCAGAGGGAGGTTACTGCTAGACGTGTGACTCCGCCCCCTGCGCTGACTCCTAATGCAGGTCTATGGGAATACCCAGAGGGAGGTTACTGCTAGACGTGTGACTCCGCCCCCTGCGCTGACTCCTAATGCAGGTCTATGGGAATACCCAGAGGGAGGTTACTGCTAGACGTGTGACTCCGCCCCCTGCGCTGACTCCTATTGCAGGAAATAAGTAATAAACGCAACATGCGTTCATACCCTACAACACGGGCTGCGCTCGCCATGTACCCCCATTCACGGCAATGTGACACTGTTGACCCCCCAGTAGATATCCGGTCACCCCCTCGCTGACCTTGTGACCCGGGCCGGGCGAGCACCAGATCACCTCAAAATCGCCGAGCTTTGCAAAAACCCAAATCCAGCAAATCTCTCATCAGAAAGCGCTCGCTCTGCATCTGGTTTCAGAAACAGATAAAGTGAGAAACAGAAGCGAACGTTCCCCGCGTCAGCACATTTATTAGGGGGAGCGTGTGATTGGATGGACTGGGGGGTGCAGGGGGGCTATCTGCTAAACAGCCAGTCCCAAAAATCCAGAGTGGGAAGAGAAAATGCCGGGATCCAGGTGAGGGAGAAACACGTGCAGCGAATCACAAAGTATCTGTAATGCTATAATATAATATAAAGCCAAGCTTGGCGTCCGTCCGCTCCGAGCTGCGCCATGACGGGTAAACCCGACATGCTGGAAAAAAACTCTGTATAAAGAAATTTCAAATATTAATAGAAATAAGTGAATTTACAGTTGAAATAAAGAGAAATAAATAATCCAATATATAATATTCTACAATCAGGAAAAAAATGACAGGCTGTGAAAAGCAAATAGAATGATATTCAGATTTTTATGTGAACATTCCAATTAAAAAAGGAGAGAAATTAAAAAATTATAAAGAATTATAAAATTATTTTTTAATAAATAATAAAAAAATGTAACCCTAGCGTAATATCCTGATTTTTTTAATGTATATATTCCAATTTAAAAATGTGGAAATTTTAAAAATATATATATATAAAACATTATAATTTTTGAAGTAAATTATAAAAATTGTAACCCTAGCGTAATATCCTGATTTTTAATGTATATATATTGCAATTTAAAAATGTGGAAATTTTAATAATATATAAAAAAATTTATAATTTTTGAAGTAAATTATAAAAATTCTATCCCTAGCGTAATATCCTGATTTTGAATGTACAGTGGCAAGAAAAAGTATGTGAACCCTTTGTGATTATGTGGAGTTTTGCATGAATTGGTGATAAAATGTGCTCTGATCTTCATCTAAGTCACAACAATTTGAAAAACACAGTCTGCTTAAAATAATACAACACAAACATTATATGTTTTCATGTGTTGATTGAACATAACATGTAAACATTCACAGTGCAGGGTGGAAAAAGTATGTGAACCCCTAGCCTAATGACTTCTCCAAGAGCTAATTGGAGCCAGGAGTGAGCCAACCTTGAGTCCAATCAGTGTGATATTATTGGATGTGTTGCTGAAAGCTGTCCTGCCCTTTAAAAACACACACCAGTTTTGGGTTTACTGGTTTCAAGAAGCACTGCCTGATGTGAACCATGCCTCGCAGAAAAGAGCTCTCAGAAGACCTATGATTAAGAATTGTTGACTTGCATGAAGCTGGAAAGGGTTACAAAAGTATCTCCAAAAGCCTTGATGTTCATGTGTCCACGGTAAGACAGACTGTCTACAAATGGAGAAAGTTCAGCGCTGTTGCTACTCTCCCTAGGCGTGGTCGTCCTGTAAAGATGACTGCAAGAGCACAGCGCAGAATGCTTATTGAGGTAAAGAAGAATCCTAGAGTGTCAGCTAAAGACTTACAGAAATCCCTGGCACATGCTAACATTTTTGATGACACATCTACAATAAGGAAAACATTAAACAAGAATGGAGTACATGGGAGAACACCACGGAGGAAGCCATTGCTGTCCAAAAAGAATATTGCAGCACGTTTGAAGTTTGCAAAAGAGCACCTGGATGTTCCACAGCACTACTGGCAAAATATTCTGTGGACAGATGAAACCAAAATTGAGTTGTTTTGAAAAAAACACACAACACTATGTGTGGAGAAAAAAAGGCACAGCACACCAACATCAAAACCTCATCCCCACTGTAAAACATGGCGGAGGGAGCATCATGGTTTGGGCTGCTTTGCTGCCTCAGGGCCTGGACGGATTGTTGTCATTGATGGAAAAATGAATTCCAGAGTTTATCAAGACATTTTGCAGGAAAACGTAAGACCATCTGTCCACCAACTGAAGCTCCGCAGAGGATGGGTGATGCAACAGGACAATGACCCAAAGCATACAAGTAATTCAACAAAAGAATGGCTTCAACAAAACAAAATACGCCTTCTGGAGTGGCCCAGTCAGAGTCCTGACCTCAACCCGATTGAAATGCTGTGGCATGACCTTAAGAGAGCGATTCACACCAGACATCCCAAGAATATTGCTACACTGAAACAGTTTTGTGAAGAGGAGTGGTCCAAAATTACTCCAGATCGTTGTGCAGGTCTGATCTGCAACTACAGGAAACGTTTGGTTGAGGTTATTGCTGCCAAAGGAGGGTCAACCAGTTATTAAGTCCAAAGGTTCACATACTTTTTCCACCCTGCACTGTGAATGTTTACATGTTCTGTTCAATAAACACATGAAAACATATAATGTTTGTGTTGTATTATTTTAAGCAGACTGTGGTTTTCAAATTGTTGTGACTTAGATGAAGATCAGAGCACATTTTATGACCAATTCATGCAAAACTCCACGTAATCCCAAAGGGTTCACATACTTTTTCTTGCCACTGTATATATTCCAATTTAAAAATGTGGAAATTTTAAAAATGGATTAAGAAATTATAATTTTTTAAAATAAATTATAAAAAATATAAACTTAGTGTAATATTCTGATTTTTTTAATGTATATATTCCAAATTTAAAAATGTGAGAAACGTATAAAAAAAAGTGAAACTCAGACCTTTTTATGCATGTATTCTAGTTTAAAGATAAGAGAAAATTTTTCAAAATATATGACATATATTACTGTGATATTCTGATTTTTATGTATATATTTCCAATTTAGAAATTTGAAAAATAATAATAATAATAATAATAAAAAAGAACCAAGTGTGATGTTATGGTTTTATGAATTCCAAAATTCATCAGGGGACGCGCAGCCAGGATATTATCCACTTCTTTTTATTCTGGTGCTGACCGCCACCGTGGAACTCATATGGAAGATACACTCATGGAGTCTTTTAGCTATATAATATTTTACCGCTATAAAAGCTAGAAGAATCCACAAGTGCACGCTTTCCTTATGAGTTGTTTTTTTAATGTAAATACTCAAATTTAAAAATGTGAAAAAAATAATAAATTCAAATTATAAAAAATAAAATCCCTGGGTGATATTCCTATGTTGTTACATACAGTTGTGTTCAAAATTATTCAACCCCCAATGCTGTAAAGGGTTTTAGGGAATTTAGTGACATTTGTAATTGTATTCAGAATGAAATCCTACAAGGACTTTTTAAAGAACCATATGCAACTAAAATGACATCAATTGGTTTTGTAATACAGTAGTAAATGTTTCTTTTGTGAATTCTTCATTGACACAATTATTCAACCCCTTAAAGACCACCACTCTGAAGAACAGAGGTTCATTCAAGTGTTTTCAATCAGGTATTGAAAACACCTGTGGATGTCACGGAGCAGCAATAAAGCATAATAAGCACCAATTAGGCAGCTTTAAAATGACTGTGATACTCAGCTCCTTCTAGACATTTACTGGTGTGGTTACAAACATGGTGAAGTCAAGAGAATGGTCCAGGCAGACAAGAGAAGAGGTGATTACTCTTCACAGGAAGGGCAATGGCTATAAGAAGATTGCAAAGATGTTAAACATACCAAGAGAGACCATAGGAAGCATCATTCGCAAATTCAAGGCAAAGGGCACTGTTGAAACGCTACCTGGTCGTGGCAGAAAGAAGACGCTGACTTTGAGTGCTGTGCGCTACCTGAAGCGTAGAGTGGAGAAAAGTCCCCGTGTGACTGCTGAGGAACTGAGAAAAGATTTGTCAGATGTGGGTACTGAAGTTTCAGCTCAGACAATACGGCGCACACTGCGTAATGAAGGCCTCCATGCCAGAACTTCCAGGCGCACCCCCTTGCTGTCTCCAAAGAATAAGAAGAGTCGACTGCAGTATGCCAAAAGTCATGTGGACAAACCACAGAAGTTTTGGGATAGTGTTCTGTGAACTGATGAAACAAAATTAGAACTGTTTGGACCCATGGATCAACGCTATGTTTGGAGGAGGAAGAACAAGGCCTATAAAGAAAAGAACACCTTGCCTACTGTGAAGCATGGCGGGGGGGTCAATCATGCTTTGGGGCTGTTTTGCTTCTGCAGGTACAGGGAAGCTTCAGCGTGTGCAAGGTACCATGAATTCTCTTCAGTACCAGGAGATATTGGATGACAATGTGATGCAGTCCGTCACAAACCTGAGGCTTGGGAGACGTTGGACCTTTCAACCAACAGGACAATGATCCCAAGCATACCTCCAAGTCCACTAGAGCATGGTTGCAGATTAAAGGCTGGAACATTTTGGAGTGGCCATCGCAGTCACCTGACTTAAATCCGATTGAGAACCTCTGGTGGGACTTAAAGAAAGCAGTTGCAGTGCGCAAGCCTAAGAATGTGACTGAACTGGAGGCTTTTGCCCATGACGAATGGGCGAAGATACCCGTAGATGGCTGCAAGACACTTGTGTCAAGCTATGCTTCACGTTTAAAAGCTGTTATAACTGTAAAAGGATGTTGTACTAAGTACTAAGATTGAATGTCACTTGGGGGTTGAATAAAACTGATAATGATGTGAGCACAGAAAAGACATTTGTGCTTATTTCATTATAAATGTTATGTTATATTTGTCTGACCTACACGTGCCTCTTTGATTTAATTGTAAGCAAGATGACTGAATGATCAAAATCAATGTCAAACTGCCCAAAACACTCAATTTCAGTGGGGGTTGAATAATTTTGAACACAACTGTATATATATACAAATCTAAAAATTATTATTTTATTTCTTTTAAATAAAACCCTAGTGTTTTTATGTACATACTCCAATAGAAAAATGTAAAAAACTAAAAAAAAAGGAAATTATAAAAATCAAAACCCTACTTGGGTATTCTGATTATTTTAAAATTTCAATTTAAATGTGCGTTAAAATAAAATTGAGAAACACTGATTTTTTTAATTCGACAGAAAAAACTGGTAAAACAAACGCAAATCTGGATTTTATTTTCAATTTTATGTTATAAAATGTGGGGAAAATAAAATTAAGATTGGAATAAACACATAAAATTGTGATTATATATACTTATATGCAAATTTTTAGTGGTTCGGTGTTTCTATGTGTCCTGTTTTTTGATTTCCTTTTTCTCACGGCTAAATGTTATAATAAAACGTGATAAACAGCGCTGAAATAATAAACACAGAGTGAATAATACTGCAGATATAATCGCGTGAACTTGTGCAGAGGAATTAAATAAAAAATGTGACAATATTGTGTATTTTTTATTGCATTTCCTTTTATTTGCTTATTTTTTCAATCTGTTTTTGCTTCTTTAAGGATTTTAGGAAAAAGCCGTAAAACGGTAAATAAACCCCGGAGTAACCGGTAAACGCGGCCTCACAGGCCCAGCTTTAAGGAGACGCTAAAAGGGAAAATAGTAATTAAACGTGACAAAAATAACGAGGTGCAAAGAGGGGGCGGGGTGACCCAGCAGGGGGGGGCACTCAGTAAGAGAGGCCCAGGGGTTTATTAGTGCAGGAGGGATTCACAAACAGTTCCACCCCTTAAATAATACCCCATGCCCTGTCCTGGGTGATTGGGGCACAGAGGGCGGCACTTTATGAGCTGCTGGGTACAATGTTTATGGAGATTTCTTGTTTTGGGATCAGGGAATAATATTCTGCCCCCCCCCACCGCGGGAAAATTCAGAAATCTGAGAAAACTGATAAATAATTATAAACTTTTGGGATTCAGCAGCGAAGACGCAGCGATAGTGGCTACTATTTATCAATCTACAGTATTTCTATCTGCATGAATGTATCTTTCTATCTGTATCTATTTATTTATCTCTGTCTATATGTATCTGTATCTATATGTATCTATTGATCTCTATGTATCTGTATCTGTATCTATATGTATCTATTGATCTCTCTATATATATATGTATCTGTATCTATATGTATCTATTGATCTCTATCTATATGTATCTGTATCTATATGTATCTATTGATCTCTATCTATATGTATGTATCTGTATCTATATGTATCTATTGATCTCTATGTATATGTATCTGTATCTATATGTATCTATTGATCTCTCTCTCTATATATATATATGTATCTGTATCTATATGTATCTATTGATCTCTCTCTCTCTATATATATATGTATCTGTATCTATATGTATCTATTGATCTCTATCTATATGTATCTGTATCTATATGTATCTATTGATCTCTATCTATATGTATGTATCTGTATCTATTGATCTCTATGTATATGTATCTGTATCTATATGTATCTATTGATCTCTATCTATATGTATCTGTATCTACAGTTGTGTTCAAAATGATTCAACCCCCAATGCTGTAAAGGGTTTTAGGGAATTTAATGTACATTTGTAATTGTATTCAGAATGAAATCCTACAAGGACTTTTTAAAGAACCATATGCAACTAAAATGACATCAATTGGTTTTGTAATACAGTAGTAAATGTTTCTTTTGTGAATTCTTCATTGACACAATTATTCAACCCCTTAAAGACTACCACTCTGAAGAACAGAGGTTCATTCAAGTGTTTTCAATCAGGTATTGAAAACACCTGTGGATGTCACGGAGCAGCAATAAAGCATAATAAGCACCAATTAGGCAGCTTTAAAATGACTGTGATACTCAGCTCCTTCTAGACATTTACTGGTGTGGTTACAAACATGGTGAAGTCAAGAGAATGGTCCAGGAAGACAAGAGAAGAGGTGATTACTCTTCACAGGAAGGGCAATGGCTATAAGAAGATTGCAAAGATGTTAAACATACCAAGAGAGACCATAGGAAGCATCATTCGCAAATTCAAGGCAAAGGGCACTGTTGAAACGCTACCTGGTCGTGGCAGAAGAAGATGCTGACTTCGACTGTTGTGCGCTACCTGAAGCGTAGAGTGGAGAAAAGTCCCCGTGTGACTGCTTAGGAACTGAGAAAAGATTTGTCAGATGTGGGTACTGAAGTTTCAGCTCAGACAATACGGCGCACACTGCGTAATGAAGGCCTCCATGCCAGAACTCCCAGGCGCACCCCCTTGCTGTCTCCAAAGAATAAGAAGAGTCGACTGAAGTATGCCAAAAGTCATGTGGACAAACCACAGAAGTTTTGGGATAGTGTTCTGTGGACTGATGAAACAAAATTAGAACTGTTTGGGCCCATGGATCAACGCTATTTTGGAGGAGGAAGAACAAGGCCTATGAAGAAAAGAACACCTTGCCTACTGTGAAGCATGGCGGGGGGTCAATCATGCTTTGGGGCTGTTTTGCTTCTGCAGGTACAGGGAAGCTTCAGCGTGTGCAAGGTACCATGAATTCTCTTCAGTACCAGGAGATATTGGATGACAATGTGATGCAGTCCGTAACAAACCTGAGGCTTGGGAGACGTTGGACCTTTCAACGGGACAATGATCCCAAACATACCTCCAAGTCCACTAGAGCATGGTTGCAGATTAAAGGCTGGAACATTTTGGAGTGGCCATCGCAGTCACCTGACTTAAATCCGATTGAGAACCTCTGGTGGGACTTAAAGAAAGCAGTTGCAGTGCTCAAGCCTAAGAATGTGACTGAACTGGAGGCTTTTGCCCATGACGAATGGGCGAAGATACCCGTAGATGGCTGCAAGACACTTGTGTCAAGCTATGCTTCACGTTTAAAAGCTGTTATAACTGTAAAAGGATGTTGTACTAAGTACTAAGATTGAATGTCACTTGGGGGTTGAATAAAACTGATAATGATGTGAGCACAGAAAAGACATTTGTGCTTATTTCATTATAAATGTTATGTTATATTTGTCTGACCTACACGTGCCTCTTTGATTTAATTGTAAGCAAGATGACTGAATGATCAAAATCAATGTCAAACTGGCCAAAACACTCAATTTCAGTGGGGGTTGAATAATTTTGAACACAACTGTATATGTATCTATTGATCTCTATCTATATGTATCTGTATCTATATGTATCTATTGATCTCTCTCTATATATATATATATATGTATCTGTATCTATATGTATCTATTGATCTCTATATATATATATATATGTATCTGTATCTATATGTATCTAGTGATCTCTATCTATATATATATGTATCTGAAGCTATTGATCTCTATCTAATGTATCTGTATCTATATGTATCTATTGATCTCTCTCTATATATATATATATATGTATCTGTGTCTATATGTATCTATTGATCTCTATATATATATATATATATGTATCTGTATCTATATGTATCTATTGATCTCTATATATATATATATATGTATCTGTATCTATATGTATCTATTGATCTATATATATATATATATGTATCTGTATCTATATGTATCTAGTGATCTCTATCTATATATATATGTATCTGAAGCTATTGATCTCTATCTATATGTATCTATCTCTCAATATGTATCTATTAATATACATGGTGCATACCTGTAAACTTGTATTAAGAGACCCCTGGTACAACCTACCATAGCGGTAGTGATGTGGATACGGGCAGCGCACGCAGGTGGTGATGTTACAGTTACAAGCATTTATAAAGCGCCAACAGATTCCTTAGCGCTGTATAATGTCTGAGACAGAATAACAAATATGCATACATGAAGCACACATGTAACAGAGGCAGCGAGGATCCTGCTCGAGAGCTTACAATCTAAGATGTGGATACGGGCAGGTATACCTGACGTTGGCAGGTGAGCTGACACTCTAAGGCTGGGTTCACAACTTCACACCTGCACGTTCTTCAAACGTGTGCAAAACGCGTGTTTTTTTACTCGCGTTCGTACATACCATTCGTGGCTATGTCTATGGCCGCGAACGCGCTGCTATGCGCACCAAAAGAAGCTCCCGGACTTCTTTGGGCGCAGGACGTTTTAAAGCGCGGTCCTGCGCGCTTTAAAACGCCCAGGTGTGAATGGGTCCCATTGAAAAACATGGGATTTCCCCGTCCATGCGTTTTAAAGCGCGCAGGAACGCGGGTTTTATGGATTTAATAATAATAATTTAGTAATAAGGCAACCTGCTAATAGAGTGCAAGCTCCTGTGCGCAAAACCCTCTTATTATTCCAATTAGTTAAATGCCACAACTTTCCCCGCCCCGCCGCGTTTATCGCCCTGGGACCCTCCGCTCGTCACATCTGAAACCACTTCCAGAACATTTGTCAAGGACTAAGTTTCCAAAATAAAAGCCCCCCCTCCCCCCCACCACAAAGCAGCTGAAATCGCCATCAAACGCCTCTCAGGGCAGTAAAACGCAGAAAAAACCTTATCTAAACACAGGGGGCTTGGCAGGAGTTGCTGGGGCTCAGGGGTCAGATGAGGAGGGGGTCTGAGCGTGTGCCTGGACTGAGGGGAGGGGCTGATCAGACACTCTGTCACCCAGGGGACCCCCAGCAGCACTCACATTAAGGGGTTTAATGACAAAGGGCGAAAACTGAATTCAGCGGCATTTCAGCCCATGTCAGTGATTCCGTTTTAGGAAAATTCAGTGAATTCACTATTTATCAAATGTTTGTCATATTTTGCCAAAAATAGAGTCGCCGAAGCAGTTATTGAACGTCGGCGACAAGAGCCTAACTGCGACGAAGTTGTCTCGGCAAATTCCACTGAAATGAAAAAAAAAGAAGTCTAATATTCTTCTAACAAGGGGTTAAATCAAAATAATAATAATAATAATAATAATGAAAATCTAAATAAATAATAATAATAAACATAATAAATAAAGAAATGTGTCAAATTAATAAAAAAAAGGGCATTTAAAAATAATAAAAAGTATTTTAAAACATAAAAAATACTAAAATGTCTTTTAAAAATATAATAAAATATAAAAGGTTTCTGTAAAAAACAAGAGAAATCTCGATGTATCCTTCCTGTAAAATACTGTGTAAATAAATAAATAATCTGGTGGGGCCGCAGCGTCAGATCCCTGCGTTAAAAAGACAAAAAGAAGGAAACCTATAGCGCAGTATGCAGAGAGAAGCTGTGATGCAGGTCCCAAGAGGGTGGGGGTGGCAGACGTACAGTCACATGACACAGACTCCCTGCCGCTAGTGTGTATCCGCAGGCGGCTGCCCTTCACTCGCCCATAGCTGTATTTATCCCACATACTGCACCTGGCTTTTCCTTCTCTTTCTTTTTCTTTATGTTTTATCACTAAACACTTTTTTTATTGTATTTTAATATCAAATATTTGCACGCCGCCTCAAACCCAGCAGTGCGATGCAATGGGCACAAACAAACGTGAGTTATAAAACAACAGAAGGGCACTGGACAGATGAGCTTACAATCTAATCAGCCCCCCCCCATCCAGGACAGTTTGGTTGTTTTCGCAGCATTGCTAGAATGAAAATAATGGCCACGTGTGTCGTTCCTCTGCTCCGTCCTCACCCAGGGAGCTTCTGAGATTCTGAAAATCCCACTTCTGCCACCAATAATCCAAATCATAGCTCGGCCCGAGTCTCTCAGATCCTGCACCTTCCTCATTCTAATCAAACGCCTGGTCTGCGGGAATGATATATATATATATATTATGTATATATAGAGAGAGAAACAGACATGTAACTCACTCCTGGGTTATTTTAATGGATCTGATATGGCCTGGATCGGGTGGTGAAGGATCCTACATTATGGACACAAGCCTGGATGACTGGCCTCAGCCTGTGGCTACTAATGGATAAATCAGTCACTTGGGATTCCCAGACTGAGTCTCCTGATAAAATGCCCACCCCCCCCACAGTCCTTAGCATGGGGTGGTCTGGCAGCTCAGGTCTGATCAGCATTTTCTTATCTCGGCTAATTAGACCCTATGATGTCAGAGATAATGTGCAAATGTCACCAGGCTGAGAGCAGACCCCGAGGTGCCCAGAGTCGCCCATATTCACTGCACGGCGGCACCGCACTGGCTTCATGGAATAACATGAAAAAATCCCACCCCGGCACTCCTGGGCTGCAAAGCTTACAATCTGTTACTGCTAGAGGAGATAATGATACGATTCCATTAAAAGCAACGAAGAAGCGTGAGAAACAAATCAGATCTTTTCATTAATGACAGAAAATCCAGATTCTCCAATGATTCCTGTCAGTGAGTGACACATGAAAAGCTCTGACCATCAAATACCTCCCAACTGTCTCCATACAGGAGGGACAGTCCTTATATAAGCCGAGACCTTACTGTCCCACTTTTCTCTCCAAATGTGTGATTAGGGGTTCCTCCATATATTCTGGGTGTGCGGGTGTGTTTTTAGGGGTTCCTCCATATATTCTGGGTGTGCGGGTGTGTTTTTAGGGGTTCCTCCATATATTCAGGGTGTGCGGGTGTCTTTTTAGGGGTTCCTCCATATATTCAGGGTGTGTGGGTGTGTTTTTAGGGGTTCCTCCATATATTCAGGGTGTGTGGGTGGCTTTTTAGGGGTTCCTCCATATATTCAGGGTGTGTGTGTCTTTTTAGGGGTTCCTCCATATATTCAGGGTGTGCGGGTGTGTTTTTAGGGGCTCCTCCATATATTCAGGGTGTGCGGGTGTCTTTTTAGGGGCTCCTCCATATATTCAGGGTGTGTGGGTGTGTTTTTAGGGGTTCCTCCATATATTCAGGTGTGTGGGTGCTTTTTAGGGGTTCCTCCATATATTCAGGGTGTGCGGGTGTGTTTTTAGGGGTTCCTCCATATATTCAGGGTGTGTGGGTGTGGTTTTAGGGGCTCCTCCATATATTCAGGGTGTGTGGGTGTCTTTTTAGGGGCTCCTCCATATATTCAGGGTGTGTGGGTGTGTTTTTAGGGGCTCCTCCATATATTCAGGGTGTGCGGGTGTGTTTTTAGGGGTTCCTCCATATATTCAGGGTGTGCGGGTGTCTTTTTAGGGGCTCCTCCATATATTCAGGGTGTGTGGGTGTCTTTAGGGGCTCCTCCATATATTCAGGGTGTGCCGGCGTCTTTTTAGGGTCTCCTCCATATAGTGGTTCTCCTGTGTCGTGGGACGCGCTGTGACGTTTTCCTGCAGGAATCAGATTTATTTGTGCTCCGGGAGTTGCTGTGATTCGCTCTTGCAGCTCGGGAATGCCTCATACTGTCAGGCAGCACTTTTCATGCTCCATGCTTCATCCTGAAGGAGTGATGTCATACAATTGTTTCACACTGATGGTTGAGACATGAAAAGTGCTGCCCACATGCACACAGTATTTATATGATATAGCGATTCCATTTTGCCGAATCTGCGGTGAATTCACAATTCATTCCAGGGTCCCCATAGTGCGACGAACTGCGGAATAAAGAAAACGAAAATCCGCTGTTCTTCTGAAAGGTGTTTAAACCAATTAAAATGCAGGAAAATGTGTCTGAACAATAAAAAGGTCTGTTACAGAATATATTTGAAAAAACGGCTATTTAAAAAAAAATTGGGAATCAAAAATATTACAAAAAGATTTTCCAAAAAATAAATAAATAAAAAGGCTTTTTGCTGAAAATGAAAAGAAGAAACGGTTGAATAAAAACTTAGAAAAGAAAATATTTTTTTTAACAGTGAAACCTATGGGATTCGTCTGATTTAAACCTGTCGAATGAAACCACTGAACATCAGGGCATTTCACTGACATTTCTCTGCTGTTCGGTGTCTGTGAATAGATTAACCATTGCTTCTCTATGGGACAATTTTGCTGGCGTCGAAGAACATTGAATTTTGGCCAACAGCACCGTATTTCACCGTCAGTTCGTCAGGATTTGGAGTTTTCTGAATGGACGAACTGCCACAAGATTCAGATATGGTGAAATTCCCCGTTCTATGCAATTCAGTGGCAGGTTCGGCGCATATTGAATAGCCTCTATAGTACAGACAGTATACCAGTATATAACATATGTCACTAGATACACGGACATACAGTAATTACAAGCCTTTATAAAGCACCTTCATATTCCGCAGAGCTGTACAATAGGTGGGACAAAACAAGCATAAAATTAACGCATTGAGGCGATAAGATTGAAAGTGGCGGCTCCGGCGGCTCCGGCAGCTCCATCTTTATAATATTCATTTAACGGATAAAATAGTTTAATGGTTTGAAAGGCGATTGTGGAGCCATGGAAATCTACGCACCCGCCTCGACGGAAACGCGTGCTACAAAATAAGCGAAGGATTAAGGCTAGGGTCAAACGAAAGCATTTTTACACGCGAACGTAAAAAAGTGCGTCCGAACGAATTGACGTATTTTTTCACGGAGTGCGCGAAAACGGTCATACGATGCGCATTTTTCGTGCGTGATTTTTTCAGATCGTCAATAAAACTCTTTTTGCGTCTGGACGTTATGTAGGCTGGACATTAGCAGCGTCTGACATCTCCTAATCACGCACACACGCCGCTATGCCGCAGCTGCGCACTCTGTACGTCCGTACTAGCGGTTCGGCGTTCTCGAAAAAATGCGTTCGTTTTCCACTTGCGTTGCGCGGCCGGACTTTCGTGCGGCCGTACTTCGTATATTGGCCGTCATTGCCCGTCATCTGCTGCTAGTGCGGCCGTAATTATGTGCGCCAGAACGCACGTTAAAAGTGTGCTGGTCTGACCCCAGCCTAAGGGTAACGAGTGGATTATCCGATCGATTCATACACGGAATATATAAAGAATGGGAACTGAGAATGAACAGAAAAAAAGATTAAAAAGGAGCGGCGAGAGATTCAAATCTACATTTACCATTTTCATCTATTTGTGTTTATATTTATTATTATTTGTAAAGTATTTTCCCAGGACGGATACATTGAGATTCTCTGGTTTCAGTTTGTTCTGGATTCAAGAAACATTGAATTGTTACAGAAACACAAAGTAATAAAATGCAAAATATTAAAAACACAAATATACAGATTAACCAAGAAAATAAATATGTAGGAAATAGTCACTATGTTACATGTTTACAGGTGCATTCTGTATATAGTCACTATGTTACATGTTTACAGGCGCATTCTGTATATAGTCACTATGTTACATGTTTACAGGCGCATTCTGTATATAGTCACTGTGTTACATGTTTACAGGCGCATTCTGTATATAGTCACTATGTTACATGTTTACAGGTGCATTCTGTATATAGTCACTATGTTACATGTTTACAGGCGCATTCTTGTATATAGTCACTGTGTTACATGTTTACAGGCGCATTCTGTATATAGTCACTGTGTTACATGTTTACAGGTGCATTCTGTATATAGTCACTGTGTTACATGTTTACAGGTGCATTCTGTATATAATCACTATGTTACATGTTTACAGGTGCATTCTGTATATAGTCACTGTGTTACATGTTTACAGGCGCATTCTGTATATAGTCACTGTGTTACATGTTTACAGGTGTATTCTGTATATAGTCACTGTGTTACATGTTACAGGCGCATTCTGTATATAGTCACTGTGTTACATGTTTACAGGTGCATTCTGTATATAGTCACTGTGTTACATGTTTACAGGCGCATTCTTCTGTATATAGTCACTGTGTTACATGTTTACAGGTGCATTCTGTATATAATCACTGTGTTACATGTTTACAGGCGCATTCTATATATAGTCACTGTGTTACATGTTTACAGGCGCATTCTGTATATAGTCACTGTGTTACATGTTTACAGGCGCATTCTGTATATAGTCACTATGTTACATGTTTACAGGTGCATTCTGTATATAGTCACTGTGTTACATGTTTACAGGTGCATTCTGTATATAGTCACTGTGTTACATGTTTACAGGCGCATTCTGTATATAGTCACTGTGTTACATGTTTACAGGCGCATTCTGTATATAGTCACTGTGTTACATGTTTACAGGCGCATTCTGTATATAGTCACTATGTTACATGTTTACAGGTGCATTCTGTATATAGTCACTGTGTTACATGTTTACAGGTGCATTCTGTATATAGTCACTGTGTTACATGTTTACAGGCGCATTCTGTATATAGTCACTGTGTTACATGTTTACAGGCGCATTCTGTATATAGTCACTGTGTTACATGTTTACAGGCGCATTCTGTATATAGTCACTATGTTACATGTTTAGAGGTGCATTCTGTATATAGTCACTGTTACATGTTTACAGGTGCATTCTGTATATAGTCACTGTGTTACATGTTTATAGGCGCATTCCGTATATAGTCACTATGTTACATGTTTAGAGGTGCATTCTGTATATAGTCACTGTTACATGTTTACAGGTGCATTCTGTATATAGTCACTATGTTACATGTTTACAGGTGCATTCTGTATATAGTCACTGTGTTACATGTTTATAGGCGCATTCCGTATATAGTCACTATGTTACATGTTTACAGGCGCATTTTGTATATAGTCACTGTGTTACATGTTTACAGGTACATTCTGTATATAGTCACCGTGTTACATGTTTACAGGTGCATTCTGTATATAGTCACCGTGTTACATGTTTATAGGCGCATTCCGTATATAGTCACTATGTTACATGTTTACAGGCGCATTCTGTATATAGTCACTATGTTACATGTTTACAGGCGCATTCTGTATATAGTCACCGTGTTACATGTTTACAGGTGCATTCTGTATATAGTCACCGTGTTACATGTTTACAGGTACATTCTGTATATAGTCACCGTGTTACATGTTTACAGGTGCATTCTGTATATAATCACCGTGTTACATGTTTACAAGTGCATTCTGTATATAGTCACTGTGTTACATGTTTACAGGTGCATTCTGTATATAGTCACTATGTTACATGTTTACAGGTGCATTCTGTATATAGTCACTATGTTACATGTTTAGAGGTGCATTCTGTATATAGTCACTATGTTACATGTTTAGAGGTGCATTCTGTATATAGTCACTGTGTTACATGTTTACAGGCGCATTCTGTATATAGTCACTGTGTTACATGTTTACAGGTACATTCTGTATATAGTCACTGTGTTACATGTTTACAGGTACATTCTGTATATAGTCACCGTTTTACATGTTTACAGGTGCATTCTGTATATAGTCACTGTGTTACATGTTTACAGGTGCATTCTGTATATAGTCACTGTGTTACATGTTTACAGGTGCATTCTGTATATAGACACTGTGTTACATGTTTACAGGTGCATTCTGTATATAGTCACCGTGTTACATGTTTACAGGTACATTCTGTATATAGTCACTGTGTTACATGTTTACAGGCGCATTCTGTATATAGTCACTGTTACATGTTTACAGGTGCATTCTGTATATAGTCACTGTTACATGTTTACAGGTGCATTCTGTATATAGTCACTGTTACATGTTTACAGGTGCATTCTGTATATAGTCACTGTGTTACATGTTTACAGGTGCATTCTGTATATAGACACTGTGTTACATGTTTACAGGTGCATTCTGTATATAGTCACTGTGTTACATGTTTACAGGTGCATTCTGTATATAGACACTGTGTTACATGTTTACAGGCGCATTCTGTATATAGTCACTCTGTTACATGTTTACAGGCGCATTCTGTATATAGTCACTGTGTTACATGTTTACAGGCGCATTCTGTATATAGTCACTGTGTTACATGTTTACAGGTGCATTCTGTATATAGTCACTATGTTACATGTTTACAGGCGCATTCTGTATATAGTCACTGTGGTACACGTTTACAGGTGCATTCTGTATATAGTCACTGTGTTACATGTTTACAGGTGCATTCTGTATATAGTCACTCTGTTACATGTTTACAGGCGCATTCTGTATATAGTCACTGTGTTACATGTTTACAGGCGCATTCTGTATATAGTCACTGTGTTACATGTTTACAGGTGCATTCTGTATATAGTCACTATGTTACATGTTTACAGGCGCATTCTGTATATAGTCACTGTGGTACACGTTTACAGGTGCATTCTGTATATAGTCACTGTGGTACATGTTTACAGGCGCATTCTGTATATAGTCACTGTGGTACATGTTTACAGGCGCATTCTGTATTGAGGTACGTTATAAAAGATCTCTTAAGGGACTTTAGACTGGGGAAGATTTGATGGTGTCTGGGAGGAAATTCCATAAAAATATATATGTATGCAAAAAGATGCAAGAAAAGAAAGCAATGTCCATTATAAATCACATGGTTTTTGTATGATTTTGATTTTCCAGCTGAATGTGTTTCTTATTATGTAATATGGAAAATTTAAGAACTATATAAAAAAAATACAAAGTTTGACTCATAGCGAACAATGGAAATAAAGGACCCTGCTCAAGAGCTTACACTTTAAGAGTGGGGCAGCAGAATGAGGCAAGGGTAAATAGCTGAGCATGAGAATTAATGTGTGGATCAACAGCAGTAGGTGATGTAGGAGAGGCTGAACCCGATGGACGCATGTCTTTTTTCAGCCTATGTAACTATGTATATATTGTACATGTATGTGTGTATGCTTATGTAATTTTATATGTTTTTTCATGTACATGTGTGTGGATACTTATGTATGTATATTTATATTTGTGTGCATGTGTATATATACAGTCCGGTCGAGAAATCTTGGGACATGGACACAATTGTAACATCTTTGGCTCTATACATCACCACAATGGAGTTGGAATGAAACAAACACAATGTGCTTTAACTGCAGACTGTCAGCTTTAATTTGAGGGTATGTACATCCAACTCAGGTGAACGGTGTAGGACTTTCAGCAGTTTGCAGATGTGCCCCCACTTGTTAAGGGACCAAAAGTAATGGGACAATTGGCTTCTCAGCTGTTCCATGGCCAGGTGTGTGATATTCCCTCATTACCCCAATTACAATGTGCAGATAAAAGGCCCAGAGTTCATTTCAAGTGTGCTATTAGCATTTGGAATCTGTTGCTGTCAACTCTCAAGATGAGATCCAAAGAGCTGTCACTATCAGTGAAGCAAGCCATCATTAGGCTGAAGAAACAAAACAAACCCATCAGAGAGATAGCAAGAACATTAGGCGTGGCCAAAACAACTGTTTGGAGCATTCTCAAAAAGAAGGAACGCACCGGTGAGCTCAGCAACACCAAAAGACCCGGGAGACCACGGAAAACAACTGTGGTGGATGACCGAAGACTTCTTTCCCTGGTGAAGAAAACACCCGTCACAACAGTTGGCCAGATCAAGAACACTCTCCAGGAGGTAGGTGTATGTGTGTCAAAGTCAACAATCAAGAGAAGACTTCACCAGAGTGAATACAGAGGGTTCACCACAAGATGTAAACCATTGGTGAGCCTCAAAACCAGGAAGGCCAGATTAGAGTTTGCCAAACATCACCTAACAAAGCCTTCACAGTTCTGGAACAAGATCCTATGGACAGATGAGACCAAGATCAACTTGTACCAGAGTGATGGGAAGAGAAGAGTATGGAGAAGGAAAGGAACTGCTCATGATCCTAAGCATACCACCTCATCAGTGAAGCATGGTGGTGGTAGTGTCATGGCGTGGGCATGTATGGCGGCCAATGGAACTGGTTCTCTTGTATTTATTGATGATGTGACGCTGACAAAAGCAGCAGGATGAATTCTGAAGTGTTTGGGGCAATATTATCTGCTCACATTCAGCCAAATGCTGCAGAACTCATTGGACGGCGCTTCACAGAGCAGATGGACAATGACCCAAAGCATACTGCAAAAGCAAGCAAAGAGTTTCTGAAGGGACAGAAGTGAAATGTTATGCAATGGCCAAGTCAATCACCTGACCTGAATCCCATTGAGCTGCATTTCACTTGCTGAAGACAAAACTAAAGGGAAAATGCCCCAAGAACAAGCAGGAACTGAAGACAGTTGCAGTAGAGGCCTGGCAGAACATCACCAGGGATGAAACCCAGCGTCTGGTGATGTCTATGCGTTCCAGACTTCAGGCTGTGATTGACTGCAAAGGATTTGCAACCAAGTATTAAGAAGGGAAAGTTTGATTTATGATTATTATTCTGTCCCATTACCTTTGGTCCCTTAACAAGTGGGAGCACATCTGCAAACTGCTGTAAGTCCTACACCGTTCACCTGAGTTGGATGTACATAGCCTCAAATTAAAGCTGACAGTCTGCAGTTAAAGCACATTGTGTATGTTTCATTCCAACTCCATTGTGGTGGTGTATAGAGCCAAAGATGTTACAATTGTGTCCATGTCCCAATATTTCTGGACCTGACTGTATATATATTTGTGTATGTGTATATTATGTGAGTCCCTGTACACACTCAGATGTCACTTTGTTGCTGTCTCTCCCTGGTTAAGGTCTCTCTCTGCTCATTGTTCTCTTGGATCTTTTCTTCCTCGGTCCTGAGTGACAGGTTTTGGTGACTTTTCTGTTTACCCCCTCCCCAGGCTGCCCTTTGACCCCTTGATAAAAAGCCCCACATGTGTGACGTCACGGAAACTCTCCCCCTGGAGAAATGCAGAGCTTAGGAGCATCACGAGGCAGGCAGCCAATGGGAGAGCAGCTGTGGGTATATAGGATGCAGGGACCTCTGTGCTTGCAGTGAGCCAGGACAGGAGCCAGGCAGAGGTGAGGGGCCCCTCTCACTCACACCCCCTGCATTATTACTATGTCTCTCTCTGCACCCCAACTTCACTGAGACTCCCAACTTAATTACCAGTTACCCCCAAACTTCCTGTGAGGCCCCATAATTCTAGGAATATCCCACAATCCACCCTGTGTCTTCCCTATGGGTACCTCTTTCTCAGGCTGCATCATTCTCTTTCTGTGGAGCATCACACCCCGTGCTGACACCCCACATTCCTCCTGCAGCACCTCCTCCTCCTGTGAGAGCCTTCTAAGTCCTTTATACTGAACCCCATTTCCCCCCAACACACACTATACAGGACCCCCTGTCACCATGCAGACCCCCAACTGCTCAAACCCCAAAGCTGGGCAGAGGGCACCATTATTCTGTCTGTCTGTCTGCATTGCTGTTGTTAGTTCAGATGTTCCCTGTAAAATGTATTATTATATAAATAGTCATTATTTTTAGAGGATTCTTTAATATTTTTTTATGTTGTGTGACTGTGTGTGTGTGTGACTGTGTGTGTGTGACTGTGTGTGTGTGTGACTGTGATATAGACACACACTGCTCACAAGCTGAGGGGGGGGGGGCTGAGTCCTGATCAGACACATGTGATGGTTATATTGTATTCACTGCACAGTGAGGTGTTACACTTTATTTGCAGCAGATAAGGAGGAAGAGGGGGGGACTATATTTTACTCAGTGTAAATTAGGCAGTTAGGCTGTTGCTTTTTCTTCCATGCATGTGGGGGTGTCATACTGTACTTGTTGTATGATGTGTGGTGCTGCATGTGGGGGTGTCATACTGTACTTGTATGGTGTGTGTGCTGCTGCATGTGGGGGTGTCATACTGTACTTGTATGGTGTGTGTGGTGCTGCATGTGGGGGTGTCATACTGTACTTGCTGTATGATGTGTGTGGTGCTGCATGTCGGGGTGTCATACTGTACTTGTATGGTGTGTGTGCTGCTGCATGTGGGGGTGTCATACTGTACTTGTATGGTGTGTGTGCTGCTGCATGTGGGGGTGTCATACTGTACTTGCTGTATGATGTGTGTGGTGCTGCATGTCGGGGTGTTCTGTACATATATTGCAGTTTTAGTTTGTCGTGCTGTAATTGCTGTATGTTGGGATGCTGCACTTGCTTCAGGTTGTAGTGTGTGTTGGGATGTTGTGCCCTCATTACTGTAGGTCACAATGTACTGTAACTGTATGTTTGGGGGTTGGGGGTCACACTGTGCTATAGGATGGGATGTTGTGCAGTAGTTTGGGGGTCACACTATACTGTATTGTGTTATGTTGTGTGTTGAGTTACTTTGCTCAGGTTGGGGTGTTATGTTGTGGGTTGGGGCACTTTGCTCGGGTTGGGGTGTTATGTTGTAGGTTGGGCACTTTGCTCGGGTTGGGGTGTTATGTTGTAGGTTGGGCACTTTGCTCAGGTTGGGGTGTTATGTTGTAGGTTGGGCACTTTGCTCAGGTTGGGGTGTTATGTTGTAGGTTGGGCACTTTGCTCAGGTTGGGGTGTTATGTTGTAGGTTGGGCACTTTGCTCAGGTTGGGGTGTTATGTTGTAGGTTGGGCACTTTGCTCAGGTTGGGGTGTTATGTTGTAGGTTGGGCACTTTGCTCAGGTTGGGGTGTTATGTTGTGGGTTGGGGTGTTATGTTGTAGGTTGGGGCACTTTGCTCAGGTTGGGGTGTTATGTTGTAGGTTGGGGCACTTTGCTCAGGTTGGGGTGTTATGTTGTAGGTTGGGGCACTTTGCTCGGGTTGGGGTGTTATGTTGTAGGTTGGGGCAATTTGCTCAGGTTGGGGTGTTATGTTGTAGGTTGGGGCAATTTGCTCGGGTTGGGGTGTTATGTTGTAGGTTGGGGCACTTTGCTCAGGTTGGGGTGTTATGTTGTAGGTTGGGGCACTTTGCTCGGGTTGGGGTGTTATGTTGTAGGTTGGGCACTTTGCTCGGGTTGGGGTGTTATGTTGTAGGTTGGGGCAATTTGCTCGGGTTGGGGTGTTATGTTGTAGGTTGGGGCAATTTGCTCGGGTTGGGGGTTATGTTGTAGGTTGGGCACTTTGCTCAGGTTGGGGGTGTTATGTTGTAGGTTGGGGCAATTTGCTCGGGTTGGGGTGTTATGTTGTAGGTTGGGGCACTTTGCTCAGGTTGGGGTGTTATGTTGTAGGTTGGGGCAATTTGCTCGGGTTGGGGTGTTATGTTGTAGGTTGGGGCACTTTGCTCGGGTTGGGGTGTTATGTTGTAGGTTGGGGTGTTATGATGCAGGTTGAGTTACTTTGCTCAGGTTGGGGTGTTATGTTGAGGGTTGGGGTGTTATGTTGTGGGTTGGGGTGTTTTGTTGCGGGTTGGGGTGTTATGTTGCAGGTTGGGGGTGTTATGTTGTGGGTTGGGGTGTTATGTTGTGGTGTTATGTTGTAGGTTGGGGTGTTATGTTGTAGGTTGGGGTGTTTTGTTGCGGGTTGGGGTGTTATGTTGCGGGTGTTATGTTGCAGGTTGGGGGTGTTATGTTGCGGGTTGGGGGTGTTATGTTGCGGGTTGGGGTGTTTGTGGGTTGGGGTGTTATGTTGCGTGTTGGAGCATCATGTTGCGGGTTGGGGGTGTTATGTTGGGGTTGGGGTGTTATGTTGCGGGTTGGGGGTGTTTTGTTGTGGATTGGGGTGTTATGTTGCAGGTTGGGGGTGTTATGTTGGGGTGTCATGTTGCGGGTTGGGGTGTTTTGTTGTAGGTTTGGGTGTTATGTTGTGGGTTGGGGTGTTTTGTTGTAGGTTGGGGTGTTATGTTGCAGGTTGGGGTCTTTTGTTGCGGGTCGGGGTGTTATGTTGTGGTTGGGGTGTTATGTTGTGGGTTGGGGTGTTTTGTTGTAGGTTGGGGTGTTATGTTGCAGGTTGGGGTGTTTTGTTGTAGGTTGGGGTGTTATGTTGTGGGTTGGGGTGTTTTGTTGTAGGTTGGGGTGTTATGTTGCAGGTTGGGGTCTTTTGTTGCGGGTCGGGGTGTTATGTTGCGGGTCGGGGTGTTATGTTGTGGTGTTATGTTGTGGGTTGGGGTGTTTTGTTGTAGGTTGGGGTGTTATGTTGCAGGTTGGGGTGTTATGTTGTGGGTTGGTGTTTTGTTGGGGTCTTTTGTTGTAGGTTGGGGTGTTTTGTTGTGGGTTGGGGTGTTTTGTTGTGGGTCGGGGTGTTATGTTGTGGGTCGGGTGTTATGTTGTGGGTTGGGGTGTTTTGTTGTGGGTCGGGGTGTTATGTTGTGGGTCGGGTGTTATGTTGTGGGTCGGGGTGTTATGTTGTGGGTTGGGGTGTCTGGACGAGGGGAGTTATTATAATTATGGGGTGTTGTGATGATTGACAGGTCTCAGGTCCAGACGTGACGTTTTCCCCCTGGTTTCCTTCAGATGGATCTGGGCAGTTTCTATTTTCCAGACATGGCCCCACAGGAGGTACCGAGTGCCCAGGCCGGAGTTGCAGGTAACCCCCCTCCCCAGGTTTTCACACACTCACCGATAATTGATTTATTGCGTCACTAGATAATGATGGCTCAGAGTTTGGAAATCCTGGGCTTGTTTGAGACACAAACACTTCAGATTAAATGTTGCAATTCCTCATCTCTCATTCCACTGTGACTCGGGTACATTGTTACTCCATCATATGGATACACCGCTACAAAGCCAAGACTTACATGGCTACACCTGGATATGTGTACATGCAGCCAGCTGTACGGCGAGAGTCACATGGTTATGGTGTTATATGGTTATATAGTCACATTGTTACAGTTATGGTTATATGGAGACAGATGGTTAGTTATGGTTATATGGAGTCACATTGTTACAGTTATGGTTATATGGAGTCAGATGGTTACAGTTATGGTTATATGGAGTCAGATGGTTACAGTTATATGGAGTCACATTGTTACCGTTATGGTTTTATGGAGTCACATTGTTACAGTTATGGTTATATGGAGTCAGATGGTTACACAGATATCCTGTTACACGGTTAGAAGGTTGCTTGGTTACATGGTGACACATAGTTACGTTTTAAGAGGTTTCCATCCATTTAAATATCGGTTAGAATTGAGTGATGGCAACCTCTCCCCAGAGACCCAGGTTTAGGGGGGTGAAATGTGGGGGTGTCTGCGTCGGAGCGTAGGTGGCAGACGAGGGGATGAGGGAGACGTACGATAAGATAATGAGAAGTAACAGCCCGTTTCCTGCAGTTTCCAGGTGCAGAGACGCCGGCTTTCCCCACGTCTCGGACAGGAACCAGATGAGTTCTGGGAAGACGCTGTACCCCGACTCAGACGGCCTGTTGTCCCCCGTCTACCAGGACAACACACTCCTCTCCTCCAACACCTTCATCGAGCAATCACTGCAGTACTGGGAACTCTACAACACAGGTAGGGGGGCTGCACATTAAACGGGGGGGGGGGCTGCACATTAAATGGGGGGGGTCACCATCTGATTGAAACATCACATCTTTATCCATTTAACTGTTATCTATATAGCGCCAACATAATCCGCAGCACTTTACAGCAAGGAAATACACACGACACAGTGCAGATAGGACAGAGAGCCCTGCCCGCTGCATAACATATAGCACTCACAGCCCTGTCTGCAAGCGAGGTGACATGTGAGCTTACACTCTAAAGGGATTAAAAGGACATGGGACAAAGGGGAGCAGGGGGACATGGGACAAAGGGGAGCAGGGGGACATGGGACAAAGGGGAGCAGTGGGGACATGAGACAAGGGGAGCAGGGGGACATGGGACAAGGGGAGCAGGGGGACATGGGACAAAGGGGAGCAGGAGGACATGGGACAAAGGGGAGCAGGAGGACAAAGGGGAGCAGTGGGGACAAAGGGGAGCAGAGGGACATGAGACAAAGGGGAGGAGGACAAAGGGGAGCAGGGCGAGTGTAAAGCAAGGAGGGTGATCAGAATTTCAGGTGTTACAGGTGGGACCCGGCCTCCTTCACGGTTCCTCAATCCTTCCTGGTGTTCATTTTAGGTCCAGCCTGCGTCCGGGCTCCTGGAGAGTCTCTGTCATCAGACGAGATCCTGCCGTCCTTCGAAACGCTGTTACCTTCATACACAGGAGAGCTGCAGGAACGACAGCCTCCCCACCTTGAGACATTGGGTCAGGAAGGTGACGAGTCCTTGTTCTACTCCCAGCACGATGCTCCATCCAACACGTACTCCCAGAGCTCCGGGATGGGACAAGTGGGCGACCAGGGCTTCTCCTGGGCATCGGAGGAGTGGCACAGCTGGGACGAGGTGACGTGGCAGAACTGTAACTCATACGACAGATCCATTCAGGCTCCTGGGACGGGCAGAACCCAGCAGTGCATGCAAATGGACCACAGCGGCCAGAGCCGAGCTCCTCAGACAGGTGAGAACCCAAACCTGAGCTGGCTGCGAGTCAATCCCAAGGAGCCGCACTACACCTGGGACAGACAGGGCATCGTGGGGGGGGGGGGGGGGGGGTCTGCATTCCTGGCCCTTTCTAGAGGATTCACCCCAAGGTGCGCAGAGTCTCCCTTTATGTAGCCGGATGCTTATTGTGTCCTTAGCGGCCACGCTCAGGACGGGGAGACCGGGCGCCTCAGCTTCAGGTTCATTGGAGGTCATCAACATAAGATTGTATCTACAGCAGATACTTCACTGACCTCTCCAATAACTGGTCATGAACCTGTAGCTCCAGGACCTGCTCTGCTCGTCCCTTGCTTTGCTGTATCTTTCCCTCCTGTCCTTGGCTGACACTTCCAGCACCTTCTCCACACTTTACCCCGTTACCCTCTGAATTCCCCCTAAACCTTCACCTCAGCTCACTCTGGTATTTGGTGATTCTCCAGCCCGATCCACAGCCTCTCCAGCCCGACCCACCCCGGAGCCTCTCCAGCCCGACCCACCCCAGAGCCTCTCCAGCCCGACCCACCCCAGAGCCTCTCCAGCCCGACCCACCCCAGAGCCTCTCCAGCCCGACCCACCCCAGAGCTTCTCCAGCCCGACCCACCCCGGAGCTTCTCCAGCCCGACCCACCCCGGAGCCTCTCCAGCCCGACCCACCCCGGAGCCTCTCCAGCCCGACCCACCCCGGAGCTTCTCCAGCCCGACCCACCCCGGAGCCTCTCCAGCCCGACCCACCCCGGAGCCTCTCCACCCACCTGAGTCCGCCCAGGGCAGGAGGAACTTTTCGATAGTGTTTTGGGACTGGAGAGACTTTGTGTCATTAATGAGTAACTGGATTAAACTCTGTCTCGCTCAGCTTTTACGCTCACTGATCCCGGTTTCCACCACCTGTCCGGCCGTCCGCGGCCAACTGGTATCAGCGAGAAAGAGAAGTACCATCCCACGTATGGCCAGAAAGAAACCGGCGCCAAGGAGAGCAAGACGACGTCACCTGGTGAGTGATGTGAAGAAACCTAAATGGGGGGCAACACCCCGTACCTAACACCCTCCCCCCCATGACCCTACAACAGGCATCCACGGGATCCCTCCCACATAGGAAAAGGAGCAGATTCTAACCCAAAACTCCAGACCCCCCCCCCCCCCAAATGTTTCTGAACTCTCATGGATCATCTTTTGCATTCAAAGAATTCTGGGATTAGTAGTCCATCAACATCTGGGGGGGGGGGGGGTAGAGTTTCAGATGGAACAGCCTTCCAGTAGAAGTGGTAGAGGCCAAAACAGTAATTGAATTTAAGCAAGCATGGGATAGGCATAAGGCTATCCTAAACAAAAGATAAATCCAGGTAAACTATCCATGTAATTGGGCGACTAGATGGGCCGAAAGGTTCTTATCTGACGACATTTTCTATGTTCTAACCCTTCTTAGACCATATGGTCAACAAAGCCGGTGTGTAAGGTCTTCTCCTCCACAGGCCAATGTGTGCTGAGCACGTGTTGATGGGGTTCAGGCTTTCTGGTGAGCAGCTCGGGCCGGGAGAGCCATGCTGTGGTTTTAAGTCAGAGTAGGGTTTCTAGAAGTCGTTTTGACTCCTTCATCCTCTGCCCGTCGTTACGTTGTGATGCGATCGCTCTCTACTCCTCGTCTCGCAGGCGGCTCGGGTCCGATCCAGCTGTGGCAGTTCCTCCTGGAGTTGCTGCAGGACTCCACGTGCCAGAAGTTGATCAACTGGACGGGGAACGGCTGGGAATTCAAGCTTTCAGACCCCAACGAGGTACGTAGAACCTCCCCCCCCCCCACAGGCAGCCCCAGATCCCTCTAAACATCCCCGAGAACACAGGGTTCACCGCGCACCTTGTGGTCTCTCTGGGGCTTCCCAAACCTTCCCGTCATCCAGCCACCAAATTTCACCGGGCCGGAGCCTGCTGGGACTGGAGCCACCTCACCCCCTGGCCTCTATCCCACCTTAAAGCCATCATATTGAGGGGCTCCTGCGCTGTGGTGAGTTGTCCTAAACGTTGTTTATTGTGGTGTAACAGGTGGCGCGGCGATGGGGGAGACGGAAGAACAAGCCCAGGATGAACTACGAGAAGCTGAGCCGGGGGCTTCGCTATTACTACCACAAGAACATCATCCACAAGACGGGGGGGCAGCGCTACGTGTACCGCTTTGTGTGCGACCTGCAGGACATGCTCTCCCGAACGGTACAGAGGCCACAGCAGGAATCCAGGGGCCACAACCTGCGACAGAGGAACCCGTGAGCGCACAGAGACATTGAACGTCCACCTAACAGCAAATGCCGGCATCAGAGCAAGCGCCACGGGCCCCTGGGCAAGCACTGGACCACAAGACCTGAAGAGGTGGTTTGCGGCAGGTCCCACGCGCTACAAATCGAGCCTCCTGAAGCCTCTACCCAGGGGGCACCACAGGCATCTCCCTCCAGCCTCAGGTTTACTAGAGGATGCTGGGAATTGTAGTGCTGCAGCAGCAGGAGGCTCTCCTGCGGTCACATGCTCCAGCGTCCGGTCTGTTCCTCTCCGGTACATATCGTCGGCTGCGCCTGTAAATATTCACAATATATTTTCTTATTAAAAATATTTGATTTGTAAAGAAATGTCTGAAACGATGATTTTCCACCCAAAGTGTGTCAGTTTGCCGCACTCTGCACCAGGGTTTCGGCTGACGTTATTTGTAGATGTCACGACGAAGCAGTTGAGGCAAATCTGAGGATCTTCAATTGAAATCCCCGAAAAAATAATCCATTTAAAAACATGCATCAGCCGACGTTCCCTGCAGTTGCATTTATGCTGATGTTTAATGAGGTTTTCCGAAACAATGAATGACCGCAAAAAATAAAAACCCACCTCCGCGTATCGGTCTGTGGAAATACTGTGACGTCCACAGTTCTCCCCCCTCCCCCTCCTAAAGCTACGGCCACTTGGTGACACCCAGAGAGGCAGAAAATTAACCCGATCTCCTGGCCGCGTCCTTCACAGATTAGGAAAGGTGGGATGTGTGTAAGGAGCCGGACGGACACGAGAATCGTACAATCTGATTATAAACATGACACTTTATTCAGCTCTAATAAAACACACACAGGGCGTCAGCGCGCAGTTACAGTTTATATACACTAGGTGATGCTATAAGGTTCCTGCAGTGCAATGGTTAAAATCTTTCCTCCCCCTGCGCCCTCAGTTCCGGCCCCCTGATACCCTCTGCAGGGAAGTCGCTGCCACCGTCCATCTGTCCCGCCATTGCTGCAGCGTCAGGCCTCCTCTCTGCTCGCCCGGCAGACACTGCTGTGCCGGCTGCTCCCACCTAACGAGGGACACGAACAACGAGAGTTAGATTCCCTCCCAGCAGCCGGTTACCCTGCGACACTGCCAGCATAGCGCCCCCAGCCGCCGGTTACCCTGCAGCCCTGCCAGCATAGCGCCCCCAGCAGCCGGTTACCCTGCGACACTGCCAGCATAGCGCCCCCAGCCGCCGGTTACCCTGCAGCCCTGCCAGCATAGCGCCCCCAGCAGCCGGTTACCCTGCAGCCCTGCCAGCATAGCGCCCCCAGCAGCCGGTTACCCTGCAGCCCTGCCAGCATAGCGCCCCCAGCAGCCGGTTACCCTGCAGCCCTGCCAGCATAGCGCCCCCAGCAGCCGGTTACCCTGCAGCCCTGCCAGCATAGCGCCCCCAGCAGCCGGTTACCCTGCGGCCCTGCCAGCATAGCACCCCCAGCAGCCGGTTACCCTGCCAGCATAGCGCCCCCAGCAGCCGGTTACCCTGCCAGCATAGCGCCCCCAGCAGCCGTTACGATGCGACACTGCCAGCATAGCGCCCCCAGCAGCCAGTTACCCTGCGGCACTAAATGGCAGGAGGAACGGCACGGCGCGGCCTCTCACAATGCTTTATGGGTTTCAGTTTTGTGAAATTCCAGTGTTTTTGCTGCTGCAAAGCCTGGAGCTCTGAATAGCCCCTCCCATTCTACACGGGGGTGGGGGGGGGGGGTCACGCAAACCTCTACAAACTCTTACAGACGCCAGTATCCACTCACTAATATTAAAAGGGAGGAGACGCCAAGGGTTAATGACGCCACCATCATAAAACTCATTTCTGGAAACAGGAATTACACGGCGCACAATGCTCTGGCAAACAGTGAGATACACAATGTGTCTGCAATCCCAATGTGTGCGAACACACAACAGACCCGGTAAAACCTGCTCACCAATCTGTCATCACCGCTTGCACCGTTTTGGCGTATTCCATTCTCTTGTCGCACTGCTGGACCAGATATTGGAGCTTCGGGATCAGGTAATTCATTTGCTTCGCATAATGTTCAGCCAACATAGTCAGCAGCGCTGCATGAAATCAGAAAAACATAGCGTCCGTAAGGGCCGGGTCCGACATGTATGGAATATCCTCCCAGTGGGAGCAGTAACGGTGATATAGAAAGGGTTGTAGATACATGGAATAGCCTCCCAGTGGGGGCAGTAACAGTGATATAGAAAGGGTAGTAGATACATGGAATAGCCTCCCAGTGGGAGCAGTATCTACTACCCTTTCTATATCACTGTTACTGCTCCCACTAGGAGGCTATTCCAACAGTGAGATAGAAAGAAAGAAAGAAAGGGTAGTAGAAAGAAAGAAAGAAAGGGTAGTAGAAAGAAAGAAAGAAAGGGTAGTAGAAAGAAAGGGTAGTAGAAAGAAAGAAAGAAAGAAAGGGTAGTAGAAAGAAAGAAAGGGTAGTAGAAAGAAAGAAAGAAAGAAAGGGTAGTAGAAAGAAAGAAAGAAGAAAAAGGTAGTAGAAAGAAAGAAAGAAAGAAAGAAAGGGTAGTAGAAAGAAAGAAAGAAAGAAAGGGTAGTAGAAAGAAAGAAAGAAAGAAAGGGTAGTAGAAAGAAAGAAAGGGTAGTAGAAAGAAAGAAAGAAAGAAAGGGTAGTAGAAAGAAAGAAAGAAAGAAAGGGTAGTAGAAGAAAGAAAGAAAGAAAGGGTAGTAGAAAGAAGAAAGAAAGAAAGGGTAGTAGAAAGAAAGAAAGAAAGAAAGGGTAGTAGAAAGAAAGAAAGAAAGAAAGGGTAGTAGAAAGAAAGAAAGAAAGAAAGGGTAGTAGAAAGAAAGAAAGAAAGAAAGGGTAGTAGAAAGAAAGAAAGAAAGAAAGGGTAGTAGAAAGAAAGAAAGGGTAGTAGAAAGAAAGAAAGAAAGGGTAGTAGAAAGAAAGAAAGAAAGGGTAGTAGAAAGAAAGAAAGAAAGGGTAGTAGAAAGAAAGAAAGAAAGGGTAGTAGAAAGAAAGAAAGAAAGGGTAGTAGAAAGAAAGAAAGGGTAGTAGAAAGAAAGAAAGAAAAGGGTATAGTAGAAAGAAAGAAAGAAAGGGTAGTAGAAAGAAAGAAAGAAAGGGTAGTAGAAAGAAAGAAAGAAAGGGTAGTAAGAAAGAAAGAAAGGGTAGTAGAAAGAAAGAAAGAAAGGGTAGTAGAAAGAAGAAAGGGTAGTAGAAAGAAAGAAAGGGTAGTAGAAAGAAAGAAAGGGTAGTAGAAAGAAAAGGGTAGTAGAAAGAAAGAAAGGGTAGTAGAAAAAAGAAAGGGTAGTAGAAAGAAAGAAAGGGTAGTAGAAAGAAAGAAAGGGTAGTAGAAAGAAAGAAAGGGTAGTAGAAAGAAGAAAGGGTAGTAGAAAGAAAGAAAGGGTAGTAGAAAGAAGAAAGGGTAGTAGAAAGAAAGAAAGGGTAGTAGAAAGAAAGAAAGGGTAGTAGAAAGAAAGAAAGGGTAGTAGAAAGAAAGAAAGGGTAGTAGAAAGAAAGAAAGGGTAGTAGAAAGAAAGAAAGGGTAGTAGAAAGAAAGAAAGGGTAGTAGAAAGAAAGAAAGGGTAGTAGATAGAAAGAAAGGGTAGTAGATAGAAAGAAAGGGTAGTAGATAGAAAGGGTAGTGGATACAAAGGGTAGTGGATACAAAGGGTAGTGGATACAAAGGGTAGTGGATACAAAGGGTAGTGGATACAAAGGGTAGTAGATACAAAGGGTAGTAGATACAAAGGGTAGTAGATACTGTTCCCACTGGGAGGCTATTCCATGTATCTACTACCCTTTCTATCTACTACCCTTTCTATATCACTGTTACTGTCCCCACTGGGAGGCTATTCCATGTATCTACTACCCTTTCTATATCACTGTTACTGCCCCCACTGGGAGGCTATTCCATGTATCTACTACCCTTTCTATATCACTGTTACTGTCCCCACTGGGAGGCTATTCCATGTAACAGTGATATAGAAAGGGTAGTAGATACATGGAATAGCCTCCCAGTGGGAGCAGTATCTACTACCCTTTCTATATCACTGTTACATGGAATAGCCTCCCAGTGGGGGCAGTAACAGTGATATAGAAAGGGTAGTAGATACTGCACCCACTGGGAGGCTATTCCATGTATCTACTACCCTTTCTATATCACTGTTACTGCACCCACTGGGAGGCTATTCCATGTAACAGTGATATAGAAAGGGTAGTAGATACTGCTCCCACTGGAGGCTATTCCATGTATCTACTACCCTTTCTATCTACTACCCTTTCTATATCACTGTTGGAATAGCCTCCTAGTGGGGGCAGTAACAGTGATATAGAAAGGGTAGTAGATACATGGAATAGCCTCCCAGTGGGAGCAGTATCTACTACCCTTTCTATATCACTGTTACATGGAATAGCCTCCCAGTGGGGGCAGTAACAGTGATATAGAAAGGGTAGTAGATACATGGAATAGCCTCCCAGTGGGAACAGTATCTACTGCCCTTTCTATATCACTGTTACTGCCCCCACTGGGAGGTTATTCCATGTAACAGTGATATAGAAAGGGTAGTAAAAACACTTAAATTATTCTGTAAATAAAACACATGAGGGGACAGATTTAAAATACATAAAGTTGCCCCCCCCCCCCATTACCATTACGCTCCCCGAAGCAGCAGGGATTCTGGGTAAAATATGCACAGAAGGCATTACACATTCTTGCATTTGTTTTGCTGCAGTGCCCACTCCCCCGTGCCAGTGTAATGCCAGGCCAGGCCTCCGGCATTAGATACACAATACCATCCGGTGTGTGCGCGTGGAAGTGCCTTACCCTCGGTGTCCGGGTCGTGTTGGCCGTCCGAGAGGTTCTGCAGGTTCTGCATGGCTCGCCAGCGGAAGGCCAGCTGTGTGTGCATGAAAAACATGTCCTTCCTCAAGTCGGCCAGGACATTGAGAAGACATTCGGGCGACTGGAAGAGGAGGCGGCAGTGTAAGCACGTTATTTAGCACAGCGCGCACTTGAATGGCGCGCGAGGCACTGTGTGACACGCACCTTGTAGAAGGGGATCTGCAGGCTGCTGTATAGGACCCTGTAATTGCTGTAGTGCGGATTCTGGACGCTAGAAAGACGATTGATTGAAAGCTCATGGACCGGGACCTGGCCACCTCTGCACAAACACAAAGCCGAAGCAATCAGCGACAGCCTGAAAACAAATCACGATTTACGTAGAGCCGCCTGTATACCCCGGCAAGCCCCCCCCCCCTTACCCCTGAACTGACACCTTCTGCAGAGACGGCAGGAAGATCGCCGAGAAGTGCTTGATCTCCTTCTGAACGGCATCTTGAAGCCTCTCCGATTCCCGAAGCAGCTGCTGGGGCAGAGGCTGCAGCCGACCGTGAACGAACACCTTCAGCTAACGGAAAGACAACACCGGAATGAACACAACCCCGACAAGGCCGGAGCATCAAGCAACACGGGGCGGCAGGAAAAGTCACGCGTAGATCCATCCAAAATTCCCCTTAAACCCCCAGCGTTTAAAACAAGGGAGAGGAGACTTGTTAGACTATTGGTTTCTGCAGGAATCGTCGCCACCTAGTGGACGGGGATAAAAACGCTGCATAGAAAGGATTAAAAAGCAGCGAAGAATAAAGTGCAGACTTTTACAGGGCGGCGCGAGGCCTGACGACGTGGCATCAATTTGTTAGGATTAAGGTTTGCAAACAATAAAAGAATGTAAATATATATATTAGTGATGTGAAATTAAAAGCCTCCACACAGCGAATAATAAAAACATTTACACAGATCCCAGCAATTCAGAGAATCGCTTCACAGAGCTCATGTGCTACATTCCCCATATGCAGCAAAGAACTCTGGGTAAGACATGCAAATGATGTCCCAAAGGTCTCACTTTTTTGTCACTCCTTGCCCGTGCCATGCAATATTAAATGGATTTTATTTTAGCAATGGGCAGGTTATGCCACCAGTCACAGTCACTCCTGGACAGCGCAGACTCATTTTGTCCTCAGCAGCAGGAGATAAATAGCAGCCCGTTACATTCCATCTCCTGCTGAGGACGACGAATCTGCGCACCCCAAATATAAATCACTCTGACACTCAACCTGATCCTGTGTACACACACACACACCTCATTGTGCAAGTTCCTTAAGCGATCTTCAGCCTTTTGCGCTTCTTGAAGCAGTATATGAAACTGGTGTCGCTTCTTGGACTGTAAGAGAGGGGGGGGGGGGTGAGAAGCGTCTGCACGGGATCCAGAAAAGCTGCTCAGTCTGATGGTTCACCTCGCTATATATGGAGGAGCTTACGGACCAGGAGGTGCTTGTGCTCCTCGACATCCTGCTTCTTCTCCTGTAAGAGTCTTGCCTCCTGCTTCCTGGCATTGACAGAGTCCTGAAGCACCCGGCACTCGAGCAGAAGACCATCCCGGTATCCGCGGAGAAGCACAGCTCGTAACTCCGTGTCAAACGCGGCCCTGTGGGAGAGTCAATATATTAACACCAGCACCATCCAAAAACCGGCACATCCCCAGGGCCCGTAGCATGTTTAATGTGATGACACTCGGTGTACGGTCACCTGGCATTTACACCATAAAGCGGTGGCAGCAGCAAACCTGCCTTCGATGGAGGCAGAGTCAGAATCCCATCATGCTCTCCACCTCCCAGGGAGAAGCTTCTGTCAGACTGTAACACGGCCTGATCCCAATTTGTGAAAAAAAGATTGTTTTTTGGATTTCCGGTTGAGGGGGGGGTGTTCAGTTTACACAGAGCTCTGCCGCTCTTAGTTTTCAGTCGCCGGGCATTGCCCTTGGCAGTGGCACATTGGTGGCTATCTTGCTCAAGCTTGGCTCGTGGCCACGGTGGCCTTGCGTTGCTCCTAGATGGTGAGCTTGAGTCACTCCTAGCTGGCCATGTCAAGCTGTCCCCGCTTCCATATTATGTGGGTAGGTTTTTACCTGCTCTGAAAGAAGCAACTCGGCACCAGACGGGAGAAAAACCAACGTGAATGTTCTCCGTGTGTCATTTCAACCGGACACACAGCCTGGGATTTACACTTTACTGCGTGGACGTAGCGTGTACACGTGCAGATAAAACCCACCTGGTAAGGGCAGCGACGTCTCCCTCGTCAGACAGTTTCTTCTGTGTCTCCTGTATGACGGTTGCCAGTTGCTCGCTGAGCTGCTCGACCCGGTGCTGGATGAGATGTAACCCAGTCGTGACCTTGACAGAGTCCTCCCATCCTTCCTGTGAACACAGGACAAACGGAAAGCCGGCGCATCACAGCTTCGCCTCAGATATAGAAAGTTTTCAGCCGATATATATATATATATACACACACACACACCCAAACCCCCCTTCCTGCTGGACCTAGATTCCTGACAAAATGCGTCAAAATGAACGTATGCCACGGGAAGCTTTGGAAAGGTGGATGTGGGGGGGGGGGCCTCACGCAGCTCAGACGCCCTAATGCACTACCCTCTTATTATGGGGGCGATACTCAGATTCCCAGGCAGTGTGCGTACCCCCCCCATACCTGCAGCAGCCTCTGAAAGGTTGGGATCTTGCCTGGTCTGCCGTGGAGGATGGATACCAGCCTGTGAAATGGGGCGAGAAAGAACATGCTCATACACTGAGCATCCAGGAAATCTTCACCCCCCCCCCCCAGTGCTTCTTTTACCTCACATTATGGAGTCAGGGGAAATAAGAGCAATTTAACCCATGTAAAAGGTGTGCGTGGAGACAGAGGACTCTATTCCACCGCGCCAGTAACGGAGCCACGAGACAGTATCCCCTACCACAAGCATTTCCCAAACTTGTCCTCGGGATCCTCTAACAGGACAGGATTTAAGGGATTCCTTGGGAGAAAAGCAGACTGAATCCTGCAATCACATCACCTGTGCTTCACACGTCCTGCAAACCTGGCCTGTCAGTGGGTCCTGAGGACAGGTTTTGGAAACACTGCCTTACCGGCTCCCTGTTACAGTCTATTAAGCAGCTCGAGGTGAATCATTTGATACCGGCAGTGCTCACGCCCCAGCATTGGCTTCTGTAGTCCACCGGACTCCCTGAGACCAGCATGAACCCGCCGTGAGCTCTGCAGGAGCTGGATCGCACACGGACAGTGGAAGAACGTTGAGAACCATTTGCTCTCAGTCTTCTTCTGCGTATGGTGAGAGGACGCGGTGGATCACTCCACCCTCTTAACCGCAGGATCCTTTATGGATTGTACGATCGTAAAATCACTTTACTCCAGGCTCTGAGCGCTTTGCAGAGCACCGGCCTGAGTCGAGATCTGCGAGTCCCCACATACCAGCGCGCTGCTCTCACATTCAGCATCCCCTATACAAATTGTATGACATGTGGGATCAGTGTACAGAGAGCAGCTGCTAGTGCCGCGCCGTGAGCGTCAGGGAGATCAGAACAGGGTTTGCTTTTTGCTGAAGCCAGTGATCCCAAGGCATCAGGACTACACGTGCCATGAGCCCAGCCAGAGCATCATGGGAATGCACTTCCAAAACATGGGACCTGCCCGACATCGCTGGTCTGAGGAATCTCGCAGCGAGGTGACGGACACGGGATGCGATATCACCTGCCCCGGTGGCTCCTCGCCAGAATGTCTCCCTCCGGCTCTTCATCGCTGTCATCGTCGCTTTGTGAGGGAGAGAAAGGACGGATCGAGAGAGGCTCAACACAAGAAGTCACAGTGTGCAAAGTCTGGAGCTTTCGTGCGTCATCGGAGGTTTCCATAGCGGCGTGTTTTACAGCAGCGATCACGATGTTGGGCGGCAGCATGCTCCAGAATTTCTACAAGTCAAAAGCACAACGCAGCGCGGCGCTGTATCAGCGCTTTATGGAGGCAAAACTAGAAACAAAACAAAGGCCCCCGGGAGAGGATCCAGCCCCCCCCCCGGCTCACCCACGAGAGAGGGGTTACCAGATCAGCCATGTTTTCCTGGACACATTACTACTGGGTAGAAGGCGCAGCCCTGCAATGTGTATAACTCACATGTTGCTGGTCACAAGAGACTGATTCCTTATGGATATTATTATTATTCTTTATTTATAAAAGCGCCAGCATATTCCGCAGCGCTGTACAATAAACACAGTATAGACAGGGTTACAATACATTGAACAACATTTGACAAACAGTACAGGAGGAGATGAGGGCCCTATTCCCGTAGGAACTCACAATCTAGGAGGGTTGGGGTTGGAAACAGGAGGAGAGGACTGTAAGGTGAGAGTGATTGATGGTTGCGTCAGTGAGTTGGGTGGTAGGCTTCCCTAAATAGGAATGTTTTCAGGGAGCGTTTGAAGGAAGAGAAGTAGGGGAAAGTCTGACAGTACGAGGGAGAGCGTTCCAGAGAGTGGGGGCTGCGCGTGAGAAATCCTGCAGTCTATCATGGGAAGAGGTGATGCGGGGAGAAGCTAGGCGCAGGTCACTGTTTGACCTTAGGGAGCGGGCTGGGGTGTATTTGGTGATTAGTGAGGACAGGTAGTGGGGCGCTGAGTTAGTTGAGGTTTTGTAGGTAAGGATAAGGATTTTGAACTTAATTCTGCAGTGGATGGGGAGCCAGTGAAGGGACTCGCAGAGGGGAGCGGCAGAGACAGAGCGGCGGGTGAGGTGAATTAGCCTGGCGGAGGCGTTCAGGATGGATTGTAGGGGGGAGAGGCGGGACAGAGGGAGGCCAGATAAGAGATCATTGCAATAGTCGAGTCGGGAGATTACCAGGGCGTGTATGAGTTGTTTTGTGGTGACAGGTAAGAAATGGCCGAATTCTGGAAATATTACATGCTGCGGGGTGACTTTCATGCACTGCCCATCAGCATGAATGAATTATGTGTGTCCAGGAAAACATGGCCGATCTGTCATCCCTACATGTATGAGGGGCCGGCACCCCCCCTCCCCCGGCGCGAGGTCTTACACGACGCTCTGCTCACCTGCACGTCGCTCATCCACTGCTTGTGAGTCTGTGTATGCTCTTCCAGGCTGCTGTTGGCCCTGCGGACACACGGACAGGAAGGCTGGTTAGACTTGAAAGAAGGAAAAAAGACACAAAAACAACAACAGACTTAAGACACACTTACAGCACAGGCGCATTCAGGGCTTTGTCATAGATCGAGCGCAGGAAATCGTAGCGATCCTTACACATCTCCTGTACAGCCATCTGCCAGGTGGACGTTACCAGATATTAGCGACAAAAAGTGCACCCTGCGAAAACAGAACCCACCTCCCTACACCAAAAACACGCCAAGAGGGGCTACCCATCACGAGGGCGCCACCTCCTGGACACACAAACCACGCGTCAAAAGCCGTTAATGATGCGAGAAAACACTTGCAACATTTTCTCACACATACTGCTTTATATTTTTTGGGGGGCGGGCAGAGGATCAGATCCTGCTCCTTTTGGGAGGGGGCGGGCAGAGGATCAGATCCTGCTCCTTTTGGGAGGGGGCGGGCAGAGGATCAGATCCTGCTCCTTTTGGGAGGGGGCAACCAGGCAGGGAGACACAATGGAAAAGGTAAGAAGGTAAAGGAGATGGGAAGAGGGAAATGTTGTCATTCTTAGGTGTGTTCTGCCGCTGCGTCCATGAGGTGGCGACTTTCCCACCAGGAAAGGGATTGTTATATGGTTTCGTACCAGCTCGAGGGCATCCGGGTAGGGAATGGGTGCGGCGCTGACATCAGAAATGCCATACACAACGGGTCTCTGAGATGATCTGCAGGAACGAGAGGATCTGCTCTTAGTACAAGGAGTGGAAAATGCTTAAAGTTGTTGAGCGGAGAACACCCCCCCCCCCAACGAATCTCACAAAAATATCAGGCCCAAAATGTTCCACGTGCAAGAGTCCAATTCAACCCCCAGAACGCCAGACAAGCCGCCACCCCCCCCCCCCCACCATCTGTCTCATCTTACTGAGGGTTTGTAACCGAAGCTCCCTCTACCCTTTGTGCCCTCACCCTCCTTGGCATATATGCCCACACTTTACTTGGCCTCTCTGCCTGCTGGAGAGGTGTATAAATGCCGCCTCTTGCCAAGAGATCGTGGACCAAGTTGGCAAAGCCAGTCCTCACGGACAATGAGCATGGGGGGGGGGGGGGGTCACCTAAGGGTTAATGACTTAGAAATACATTTAATCTTAACTATATTTTAGGACTGTGTGTTAGAGATACAATGTAGACCGGTGTTTCCCAAACCTGTCCTCAGGACCCTCCGCCTCGCTAGGTTTGCAGGATATCTGAAGCTCAGCACGGGGGATATGATTTGCTGCTCAGTGATTGCGGATTCAGTCTGAAATTTCCTCCAGGTGATCTGTAAAATCTGGCCTGGTTGAGGGACCCGAGGAGAGATTTGGGAAACACTGATGTAGACGGTTCTGTTCTCGGATTTTAGTTTAATCTGATTCTGTGTTTCCTAATCCCGTCTATTGTGTAATTAATTCGGCTTCAGTGATTTGTCTAGGAAAGCAACTCCAGGAGATAATGGATTCTGTTGCTTGTGTCATGTCACCCCCCCCCCCCCTCTCTGCTGTCCTGTCACCCCCCCTCCTCCTCTGCTGTCCTGTCACCCCCCCCTCTGCTGTCCTGTCACCCCCCCCTCTGCCTGTCCTGTCCACCCCTCCTCTGTGCCTGTCACCCCCCCTCCTCCTCTGCTGTCTGTCACCCCCCTCCTCCTCTGCTGTCCTGTCACCCCCCCTCCTCTCTGCTGTCCTGTCACCCCCCCTCCTCCTCTGCTGTCCTGTCACCCCCCCTCTGCTGTCCTGTCACCCCCCCCTCTGCTGTCCTGTCCACCCCCTCCTCCTCTGCTGTCCTGTCACCCCCCCCTCCTCCTCTGCTGTCCTGTCACCCCCCCTCCTCCTCTGCTGTCCTGTCACCCCCCTCTCTCCTCTGCTGTCCTGTCACCCCCCTCCTCCTCTGTCCTGTCACCCCCCTTCCTCCTCTGCTGTCCTGTCACCCCCCCTCCTCCTCTGCTGTCCTGTCACCCCCCCCTCCTCCTCTGCTGTCCTGTCACCCCCCCCTCCTCTGCTGTCCTGTCACCCCCCCTCCTCTGCTGTCCTGTCACCCCCCCTCCTCCCTTGCTGTCCTGTCACCCCCCCTCTGCTGTCCTGTCACCCCCCTCTGCTCTGTCCTGTCACCCCCCTCTGCTGTCCTGTCACCCCCCTCTGCTGTCCTGTCACCCCCCCCTGCTGCTGTCCTGTCACCCCCCCTCTGCTGTCCTGTCACCCCCCCCCCTGCTGTCCTGTCAGCCACCCCCTCTGCTGTCCTGTCACCCCCCCCTCTGCTGTCCTGTCACCCCCCCCTCTGCTGTCCTGTCCCCCCCTCTGCTGTCCTGTCACCCCCCCCTCTGCTGTCCTGTCACCCCCCCCCTCTGCTGTCCTGTCACCCCCCTCTCTGCTGTCCTGTCACCCCCCCCTCTGCTGTCCTGTCCCCCCCCCTCTGCTGTCCTGTCACCCCCCTCTGCTGTCCTGTCACCCCCCCTCTGCTGTCCTGTCACCCCCCTCTGCTGTCCTGTCACCCCCCCGCTGTCCATTAAGCTGCTCTCATTTTCAAGAATTCAATCATTTCCCTGCACTAAGTGTGTGTCTGGTGTTTTGGGTAGAGATACATCGCACTCCCTCAAGTTCTGGCTGAGGATTGTGAGAAGCTGCTGCGGATCAGCTTGGCTGAAGAGAAGGGACGAACGCTGTAGCAGCTTTGGGTCTAGTCCACAAATGGAGACCAGTGCACCCCAGTTGCTGTTACAGGGTTACCAGGCAGGTGAGCGTGTGCGGCGGGCGTCCAGGTCTGGATTAATTACCCTCAATCCCTATGAGTGACCGGTGAGGGTCCCGTTGCACCCCTTACCTGCTGAGCGCCTGCAAGTGACTAATGCGCTGCTTTATCGGGGCGTATCTGGCCGTCAGCGCATCGCACTCCTCATCCCTCTTCTTCTTAAAAGCCTGAAGCAGCAGCGCCCGGTGGCAGAAATCCTGCGACCGCTCACTGGACAAACCTAGAGCACCCGAAAGACAAAGACCTGAGCAAAACAATGGCACGTAAAGGGTGTTTAAAAAAAAAAAAGTGACGTGTCCCCACAGATCATGTGACTAACGCCCCCCCCCCTACAAAAAAGGGGTTAAAAATCCAATCACAGCAGGCGGCAGAGAAGATGTTGGATCAGCTCTGGCTGGTTGGGGATTAAAGCCAGTTTAAATCTACTTTTAACCCTTTGTGTTGTTGTAACAAGTGACATTTCAGCCTCCATTACAAACATTATCCGCGCGGCGCTCACTGCAGCGGGTGATTTCTTGCTCTGAGCAGTGGATTTGTTCCTGCAGGTGCTGCAGCTCTGAGCGAAGGTCCAGAATCTGCCGGCAGAGCTGCTTCCTGCGCCGACTCTGCTCCTCCTCCACCGACTTCTGTGTCTGGGGGCGAGAAAAAAAAGACTATAAAACGCTCAGCGTCACCGAGACCAAGAATAATGACACCAATAAACACCCCTCTTCTATATAGAACACGGACACTAATGTGCACTTAAAGCCCCCCCTATACAATGCCACCCACCCCACCCAGAACCCCCCTATACAATGCGCCCACCCCACCCAGAACCCCCCCTATACAATGCCGCCCCCCCACCCAGAACCCCCCTATACAATGCCACCGACCCCCCACCAGAACCCCCCTATACAATGCCACCACCCCACCCAGAACCCCTCCTATACAATGCCACCCACCCCACCCAGAACCCCCTATACAATGCCACCCACCACCCAGAACCCCCCCTATACAATGCCACCCACACCACCCAGAACCCCCTATACAATGCCACCACCCCACCCAGAAACCCCCCCATACAATGCACACCCACCCACCCAGAAACCCCCCATACAATGCCACCCACCCCACCCAGAACCCACCCCAGAACCCCCCATACAATGCCACCCACCCCACCCAGAACCCCCTCATACAATGCGCCCACCCCACCCAGAACCCACCCCAGGAACCCCCCATACAATGCCACCCACCCCACCCAGAACCCCCCCATACAATGCCACCACCCCACCCAGAAACCCCCCATACAATGCCGCCCACCCCACCCAGAACCCCCTATACAATGCCACCCACCCCACCCAGAACCCCCCTATACAATGCCACCCCACCCCACCCAGAACCCACCCCAGAACCCCCCTATACAATGCCACCCACCCCACCCAGACCCCCTATACAATGCCACCCACCCCACCCAGAACCCCCTATACAATGCCGCCCACCCCACCCAGAACCCCCCTATACAATGCCACCCCACCCCACCCAGAAACCCCCTATACAATCCACCCACCCCACCCAGAAACCCCCTATACAATGCCGCCCACCCCACCAGAACCCCCCCCCTATACAATGCCACCCACAACCACCCAGACCCCCCTATACAATGCCACCCACCCCACCCAGAAACCCCCCCATACAATGCCACCCACCCCACCAGAACCCCCCCCCTATACAATGCCACCCACACCACCAGAACCCCCTATACAATGCCACCCACCCCACCCAGAAACCCCCCATACAATGCCACCCACCCCACCCAGAAACCCCCTATACAATGCCACCCACCCCACCCAGAACCCACCCCAGAACCCCCCATACAATGCCACCCACCCCACCCAGAACCCCCTCATACAATGCCACCCACCCCACCCAGAACCCCCTATACAATGCCACCCCACCCAGAACCCACCCCAGAACCCCCCTATACAATGCCGCCCACCCCACCCCAGAACCCCCCTATACAATGCATTGTATAGGGGGGTTCTGGGTGGGGTGGGTGGCATTGTATAGGGATACAATGCCACCCACCCCACCCAGAACCAACCCCAGAACCCCCCCATACAATGCCACCCACCCCACCAGAACCCCCCATACAATGCCACCACCCCACCCAGAACCCACCCCAGAACCCCCCCATACAATGCCACCCACCCACCCAGACCCCCTATACAATGCCACCCACCCCACCCAGAACCCCCCCATACAATGCCACCCACCCCACCCAGAACCCCCCCTATACAATGCCACCCACCCCACAACCCCCCATACAATGCCCCCCACCCCACAACCCCCCCATACAATGCCACCCACCCCACCCAGAACCCCCCCATACAATGCCACCCACCCCACCCAGAAACCCCCTATACAATGCCACCCACCCCACCCAGAAACCCCCCCATACAATGCCACCCACCCCACCCAGAACCCCCCTATACAATGCCACCCACCCCACAGAACCCACCCCAGAACCCCCCATACAATGCCACCCACCCCACCCAGAACCCCTCATACAATGCCGCCCACCCCACCCAGAACCCCCCTATACAATGCCACCCACCCCACCCAGAACCCCCCTATACAATGCCACCCCACCCAGAACCCCCTATACAATGCCACCCCACCCCACCCAGAACCCCCTATACAATGCCACCCCACCCCACCCAGAACCCACCCCAGAACCCCCCATACAATGCCACCCACTCCACCAGAACCCCCCTATACAATGCCACCCACCCCACCCAGAACCCACCCCAGAACCCCCCCATACAATGCCACCCACCCCACCCAGAACCCACCCATACAATGCCACCCACCCCACCCCAGAACCCCCCTATACAATGCCACCCACCCCACCCAGAACCCCCTATACAATGCCACCCACCCCACCCAGAACCCCCCTATACAATGCCACCCACCCCACCAGAACCCCCCCTATATACAATGCCACCCACCCCACCCAGAACCCCCCCTATACAATGCCACCCACCCCACCCAGAACCCCCCCTATACAATGCCGCCCACCACATCCAGAACCCCCCATACAAAGCCGCCCACCCCATCCAGAAACCCCCTATACAATGCCAAAGAGAAATACGATACTTCTATACACTGCAAGCCCCTCCCCCCTCTACACTGTAAGCCCCCCTACCATGCAAGCCCCTCCCCTACACGTCCCCCTCTACACTGCAGGCCCTCCCAATGAATAACCTAATCAATATGCAATCCAATAGCAAAAAACTAAAAAATTCTCACCTCTGATTGTTTCAACTGCTGATACCTGAGGGAGCGAGTGATGGAACAAAACATGGACAAAGAAAAACGCGGCGCCTCAGCGGATTAACCAATAACAATGGACACGTTTTAATTAATGCACGAGGACGGGTTATATCTGTGTGATTAGTGTCAGGGAGGGGTCGGGTTATATCTGTGTGATTAGTGTCAGGGAGGGGTCGGGTTATATCTGTGTGATTTGTGTCAGGGAGGGGTCGGGTTATATCTGTGATTTGTGTCAGGGAGGGGTCGGGTTATATCTGTGTGATTTGTGTCAGGGAGGGATCGGGTTATATCTGTGTGATTTGTGTCAGGGAGGGGTCGGGTTATATCTGTGATTTGTGTCAGGGAGGGGTCGGGTTATATCTGTGTGATTTGTGTCAGGGAGGGGTCGGGTTATATCTGTGTGATTTGTGTCAGGGAGGGATCGGGTTATATCTGTGTGATTTGTGGTCAGGGAGGGATCGGGTTATATCTGTGTGATTTGTGTCAGGGAGGGGGAGGGTTATATCTGTGTGATTTGTGTCAGGGAGGGGTCGGGTTATATCTGTGTGATTTGTGTCAGGGAGGGGTCGGGTTATATCTGTGTGGTTTGTGTCGGGGGTCGGGTTATATCTGTGTGATTTGTGTCAGGGAGGGGTTATATCTGTGTGATTTGTGTCAGGGAGGGGTCGGGTTATATCTGTGATTTGTGTCAGGGAGGGGTCGGGTTATATCTGTGATTTGTGTCGGGGAGGGGTCGGGTTATATCTGTGTGGTTTGTGTCAGGGAGGGGTCGGGTTATATCTGTGTGATTTGTGTCAGGGAGGGGTCGGGTTATATCTGTGTGATTTGTGTCAGGGAGGGGTCGGGTTATATCTGTGTGATTTGTGTCAGGGAGGGGTCGGGTTATATCTGTGTGATTTGTGTCAGGGAGGGATCGGGTTATATCTGTGTGATTTGTGTCAGGGAGGGATCGGGTTATATCTGTGTGATTTGTGTCAGGGAGGGGTCGGGTTATATCTGATTTGTGTCGGGGAGGGGTCGGGTTATATCTGTGTGATTTGTGTCAGGGAGGGGTCAGGTTATATCTGTGTGATTTGTGTCGGGGAGGGGTCGGGTTATATCTGTGTGATTTGTGTCAGGGAGGGGGTCGGGTTATATCCGTGATATGTGTCGGCATAGGAGCGGTCCGCGGCTGTAAGGATACCACCGGAGATTCCCTTCGACTTTCTTCACTGTCCTATAAAACAAATAGGAGGATTTCAGGCGCTGCGCGTCGGGGAGGATTTCAGGTGCTGCGCGTCGGGGAGGATTTCAGGCGCTGCGCGTCGGGGAGGATTTCAGGCGCTGCGCGTCGGGGAGGATTTCAGGCGCTGCGCGTCGGGGAGGATTTCAGGCGCTGCGCGTCGGGGAGGATTTCAGGCGCTGCGCGTCGGGGAGGATTTCAGGCGCTGCGCGTCGGGGAGGATTTCAGGCGCTGCGCGTCGGGGAGGATTTCAGGCGCTGCGCGTCGGGGAGGATTTCAGGCGCTGCGCGTCGTGGAGGATTTCAGGCGCTGCGCGTCGGGGAGGATTTCATTGCATCCTTTTGCGCCAGATCACGTAACTCGGTCAGTCAGATTTACAGATATAAAACGCTTTGGGGGTTGGGATTTGGGCATTTTATAAATAAAGAATAAGAATATATAAATCTATCAGAGCCACATGGGGGCGGGGTCTGTTGTAAAGGGAGGAGCATTTAAGATGTGATTTTGGGTTGCACCCAAGAGGCTGCAGGTCCCAAAGGTTTGCGGTATGTGTGAGAGGAGCAGCCTCTGAGCTGCACATGAGTTCTGTGATGTTGTGTGGTTTTGGGGGTGCAGCTCAGGGGCCACTCCTCCCAGAGTTCTGTGATGTGGTTTTGGGGGTGCAGCTCAGGGGCCGCTCCTCCCAGAGTTCTGTGATGTGGTTTTGGGGTGCAGCTCAGGGGCCGCTCCTCCCAGAGTTCTGTGATGTGGTTTTGGGGTGCAGCTCCTCCCGGAGGTTGGCAGTATGGTTTTGTTGTGCCGCTCACCCTTGGCTGAAGACGTGGTGTACGACGTATTTCCAGATGTCTGAGCACTGCCCAATGAAAAGCCTGAAGTGAAACAAGAACAGAAGCCAATCAATCCACACCCCGGGGTACCTTTACAAACCCCCCCTCCCCCACCTACTCACCGCTGCAGCAACTCCTCCGACGGCGCCTTCTGCGGGGCAAGACCCATCTCCTCAAGTGCCCATCGTCGCACCTCCTGCGCCAGGCTCCGGCGATCCATCCTGCCCACTGAAAGAAAGGGTCACCGGGTTAAGGGAGAGCGCAACCTGCCCGGGCGGCAGGAAAGACCCCTGGAACCAAGGTGGCGCAGTGGGAGGGGCTATATCAACTTACAAGTAAAAACTAGCACTGCAACTGCCAGGCCTGCAGCACTGAAAGGGTTAAAACCCATAATAGCTGTAAAACTGTATTTTAGCCGTGTAAATTCATACACCTGTATTTCAGCATCAAATCACATTCCTGCCACGTTCACTGGCAACTGTGTATCAACTCAATAGAAACTCTCATCTAAACTTTACCCCAAACTAGGTGCCCTGTACAGAAACAAATCCTGCCTGAGCCTCGCGGTAACAAAGCAGATTGTATTTATGCCAGTTATTGATTATGGAGATAGTGTATGCAGCCGCCCCGCAAACACACCTTCAAAAACTTACTACATTGTATAACTCATTCTGCTGCTTTGTGCTACAATGTAACTACATGACCCACCATTGTGACATGTTAAGAGAACTAAACTGGCCGTCGCTGGAATCCAGACGCACCCTTCACCTTTCCATCCTGGTGTTTAAGAGCTTTTCTGGGAAGCTGCCACCCTACCTGAATAGGCTGCTTCCCCCAGCAGTTACCTCATCCTATAACCTCCGATCCAGGACCAGCACCTTACTTACAATACAAAAAGAAAGTGGCTCGATCCTCATTTTCCTACAGAGCACCACAATTATGGAATAACCTCCCAGACACCATCAAATCTTCCCACAGTCTAAAGTCACTTAAGAGCTCCTTACTAACATACCTCAATACAGAATGCACCTGTAAACATGTAACACAGTGACTATATACAGAATGCACCTGTAAACATGTAACACAGTGACTATATACAGAATGCGCCTGTAAACATGTAACACAGTGACTATATACAGAATGCGCCTGTAAACATGTAACACAGTGACTATATACAGAATGCACCTGTAAACATGTAACAGTGACTATATACAGAATGCACCTGTAAACATGTAACACAGTGACTATATACAGAATGCACCTGTAAACATGTAACACAGTGACTATATACAGAATGCACCTGTAAACATGTAACACAGTGACTATATACAGAATGCACCGTAAACATGTAACACAGTGACTATATACAGAATGCACCTGTAAACATGTAACACAGTGACTATATACAGAATGCACCTGTAAACATGTAACACAGTGACTATATACAGAATGCACCTGTAAACATGTAACACAGTGACTATATACAGAATGCACCGGTAAACATGTAACACAGTGACTATATACAGAATGCGCCTGTAAACATGTAACACAGTGACTATATACAGAATGCGCCTGTAAACATGTAACACAGTGACTATATACAGAATACACCTGTAAACATGTAACACAGTGACTATATTACTTACATATTTTCTCTGTTAATGTGTATATTTGTGTTTAATATCTTGCATTTATTACTTTGTATTTCTGTAAAAACTGTAACATTTCAATGTTCTTGAAAAACAGAGAATCTCAATGTATCTTTCCTGGTAAAATCCTTTGCCGGTGTGGTGTGATGTGGGATCTGGTTCGTCGTCGGTTCAAGCTGTCTTTGTATGAGGGTTTTATACAAATTATGTAGAGTTTTTCGGAGCAAAAACAAAAGTATGTTAATAAATACAGCATAACATTAAAAAGGCGTAAAACAAAACCACCCTTTAAACTGGTATAGAATATAAATATATATATATATAAAGGAAGAAAAAGGTCCTATAGTTTACATTCATTTTATTGGACGTGTTTGGCAGCGACATGGTTAATCCTATAGAGTGGGAACGGATTTGGATAATGGTGACACTTCAAGGGGTTAACTTTGTAACTGTCATCCTGGCAGTGAAAGGGTCCCACACATGGACAGTGGCACCTCAGGGGTTAAATGGGTAAATTTGCAGGTTGAGGAGTTGCCGCGGGCTCCTTAATCCCCCCCCCCCCCCCGGCTGCATTTATTTAATCCCACTTCATTTACAAACGCTAAAACACAGCTTTACCGGAATACATCCCCCTCCCTTCCCCTTAACCAGCAGCCGCTTCTGCCGCCCCGGGCCCCCTCTGGCTGTCGCTTCACGCCCGTCTCTCTTACCCCGTTAGGTGCCGGTGATTTGAAGTTTCCCGCCCGCTCTTGTCGCGCCCTTAACACGTCACGGTATCTCAGCAGGCGCAGCGCGCGACCTCCAGGGGGAGCGCGAGCATAGGCGTTTTGTGTGTGAGAGGAGGGTTTTCCCGGCGTGCCCCAGCCTGAGGACAGCAAAGCCGCGCCTCCCGTCATCCCTAGCGGTGACAGCACAGGGACACGGACTGCATTTCCCGGCATGCTTGGAGCTGAATGCGGGCGCTGTGGGGGTTTGCTGACATCTAGCGGTCCAGAAAGGTATTGCGGCGTCCCCGGAAGCCCCTCTCCCTGCGCTGGACTGGGAGGAGCCAACCCCCCCCCCCCGTCATGTCATCAGTCTGGAAACTTACCAATAGCTGTGAGGGCAGAGACACCCGGGGGGAAGGAAACGCTCTGTGCCGCCTCACAAACACAGGGTCACACTCACAAACACAGGGTCACACTCACAAACACAGGGTCACACTCACAAACACAGGGTCACCCTCACAAACACTGGGTCACCTCACAAACACAGGGTCACAAACACAGGGTCACCTCACAAACACAGGGTCACCTCACAAACACAGGGTCACAAACACAGGGTCACAAACACAGGGTCACCTCACAAACACAGGGTCACCCTCACAAACACAGGGTCACCCTCACAAACACAGGGTCACAAACACAGGGTCACAAACACAGGGTCACCTCACAAACACAGGGTCACCCTCACAAACACAGGGTCACAAACACAGGGTCACCCTCACAAACACAGGGTCACAAACACAGGGTCACCTCACAAACACAGGGTCACAAACACAGGGTCACAAACACAGGGTCACCTCACAAACACAGGGTCACCCTCACAAACACAGGGTCACCTCACAAACAGGGTCACCTCACAAACACAGGGTCACAAACACAGGGTCGCCTCACAAACACAGGGTCACCCTCACAAACACAGGGTCACCTCACAAACACAGGGTCACCCTCACAAACACAGGGTCACCTCACAAACACAGGGTCAACCTCACAAACACAGGGTCACCTCACAAACACAGGGTCACCTCACAAACACAGGGTCACCTCACAAACACAGGGTCACCCTCACAAACACAGGGTCACCTCACAAACACAGGGTCACAAACACAGGGTCACCTCACAAACACAGGGTCACCTCACAAACACAGGGTCACCCTCACAAACACAGGGTCACCTCACAAACACAGGGTCACCCTCACAAACACAGGGTCACCTCACAAACACAGGGTCACCCTCACAAACACAGGGCCACAAACACAGGGTCACCTCACAAACACAGGGTCACCCTCACAAACACAGGGTCACAAACACAGGGTCACCCTCACAAACACAGGGTCACCCTCACAAACACAGGGTCACCTCACAAACACGGGTCACCCTCACAAACACGGGGCCACCTCACAAACACGGGGTCACCTCACAAACACGGGGTCACCCTCACAAACGCAGGGTCACCCTCACAAACGCGGGGCCACCTCACAAACACGGGGTCACCCTCACAAACAGTGTCACCCTCACAAACACGGGGTCACCCTCACAAACACAGGGTCACCTCACAAACACAGGGTCACCCTCACAAACACAGGGTCACCTCACAAACACAGGGTCACACTCACAAACACAGGGTCACACTCACAAACACAGGGTCACCTCACAAACACAGGGTCACCCTCACAAACACAGGGTCACCTCACAAACACAGGGTCACCCTCACAAACACTGTCACCTCACAAACACAGGGTCACAAACACAGGGTCACCCTCACAAACACAGGGTCACCCTCACAAACACAGGGTCACCTCACAAACACAGGGTCACACTCACAAACACAGGGTCACCTCACAAACACAGGGTCACCTCACAAACACAGGGTCACCTCACAAACACAGGGTCACCCTCACAAACACAGGGTCACCCTCACAAACACAGTGTTACCTCACAAACACAAGGTCACAAACACAGGGTCACCCTCACAAACACAGGGTCACCTCACAAACACAGGGTCACACTCACAAACATAGGGCCACCTCACAAACACAGGGTCACCTGACAAACAGCGGCACAAACAGAGTTACCTCACAAACACAGGGGCACTTCACAAACAGGGACACATACAAATGGACACACACACATACAGGGTCACACATACAAACAGGTGTCACGAGCACTGCTGCGAAAGACGCCGGGTTAAGCCGCTCACTATCTGTCTATCCTAGACCCAGATAATGACTGCGTAGACAACATTCCCTGCACGCTCGCTTACCTATCCGTCCCGCACACTTTCTCTCGCAACAGGTACGTAGAGCGCGATACAATGGTCCCATATTGCATCGCAGTACCAGTCTTCTCTTGAATCGGGTAGTGACTACATTTCCCACAATCCCTGGGCCCACTTTCTTCTATTAGTTACGCTGCCACCAGTTCCCCTGAACACTATGCGTGTTGCGGTTAAGGACGCAGGGCTAAGCAACCCACTATCTGTCTATCCTAGAACCAGATAATGACTGCATGGACAACAATCCCCACCGTCCCCAGTGACCACAACTCACAATTTCGTAGCTACTCGAGCTTAAAACAACAAGCAATACTCCAGTCTCTTCAGTTAGCATGGATCGAATATCAGGCAGAAAGCAGATCTTAATAAGGAATATTTATTATGATATAGAAAAAATGATCACAGTGCATTTGTTATAAAAAAGATGGATATGATAAATCAATTAATTACACTCAAACAGCAAACAAATAAAAGGTAGATAACAGCAGGTCGTAGTTACTTACAATATACGCTAGACCAGGGCTCAAAATTTCCACTCCCCTACTAGCATTTGACGAGTGGAAATTAAGTGAGGGCAAGTGGAAATGCGTACACACACAGGCAGCACAATAAATTATTTTGTGCTGCGTATTCACTCTTCCCCAGGTTGCACGATGGCAGGGATCAGCTGTCTAACCTGACCCAGCTCGTCTCTGTCACTGGCAGGGGTTGGAGAGGAGCTTCCCTGCCTCCTCGCTCTGCTCACACTGGGTTCTGATGACTGGGTATACATGTTTCTGGGGTATTCATGATGTCTGGGTATTATTGTTATTTTTGTACCTTTTATTATAAATAATACCTGTTAACAGTGTAATTTCAGAAGATATTTTAAGGGGGTGTGTTTAGGGGCAGAGTTAAGGGCTGGGTAGGGGTTAGGTGGAGCAACTGGTGGCGAGTAACTCTTATGGTCTGGTTAGTAGCTTGGGACTTGAAATTTTGAGCCCTGCGCTAGACGATCAGCCATAGGGAGGTTCTATTAGGAGCTGGCAATATTCCCTCAATTCTCGATTGACCTCCAAGGAAATAGCCCCAAGCTCATGCTTGATTCATAATATATATAGGGCTGCCTTTTTTCTAAGTACAGCCTCCTAGCTGGTAGAGCCTTTGCCTACAATTCCCAGAATTCCTCTCTCCTGGGCGCGCTCAGTGCGTTTCTTTATTAATTTTAATTCCCTGGTCTATCAATCATCTCCCAGAGACCACCTCCAGTGATCAAAGGATGTGATTGCTTCTTTGCTATGCGGTTGGGGTGCCGCTCCGGCTGCGTCTTCTCCCTGGCATGAACTATTGCCCCTCCTGCCTGCTGGGTAGACCCAAAAGGATGATTTCTTTGCTTCACACCTTCGCTGACTTCAGAGAAAATGGTCACTGACCTGTTAATTGTTTCCTCCAGCAGACTGGAAGCACAGGCATTGATTTACTAGGACAGCTGCGCAAAATGGCCTGGTATCTATAGATTTAAATGTGCCTATATAATACATATCGCGGTAGATATACAGGTCTAATCTGTCACAACATGGACACACACATAGGGCTCTATTATATTCTTCACGCAAAAGTTAACACGTGCGCAAAACCGCATTAACACGAGGGCCAAAACCCTTTGCGCTGAACGTCGTATTACAATGTCCGTGCAAAAAATGTGCGGTAACGTCTACCGTTGGTGAACCTGCGCGAACCCTGCGTGAGTGTAATGTACTGTGCGCATCCTATACTTTACATTGTGGTACGCAGATGGTATTACAATCTATGCGCAAAATTTAACGCACAGCGTTTGCGCACATAATTTTAACGTCTTTTAAAAGCTGGTGGTAACGGCAAATCTGAACGTCCTGGCCGAACCCAAATACACCAGCCCAAAAAAAATACAGCACAGTATAGTTACACATTTTACACATACCCAAACAATAAAATGGAGAAGCTGTGCGTGTTTTTATTATTGCTGCAGCATATATACTCAGATTGATTTTGACAGGCGCAAAAACTTAACGGGAGACCATTGTGGTTCTTAATTCTGATTGGCTGAATCGAGTGAAAAAACAGTCCGCACACTAATTTCTGCACGCAACGTTAATGCGCGCATGTTTTTGCGCGTCTTTTTTTTTACGAGCGTTCTTTTTTGACGAATGAATTAATGCGCGAAGATTGTAATACCAGCGTTAATTTACGCGTGTTAACGTTTAACACTTCGCGCAAAAAATCACGCATTTACCGTGCACTTTTGCGTGAAGAATGTAATAGGGTCACAGACACATGTAAACAGGGACACACACGGTCACATATACACACGAGGTCTCACATGTTCACATATACACACGGATCACGCACACACAAACAGGGTCACACACACATACATACACAGGGTCTCACATACACCGTCACACACATACACAGGGTCACACATGGTCACTCACACATTGTCACATGCACACGGTCACACACACACACTGTCATCTCAGCCCTCATATAATACTTACGTGAATATACTCGACATCTTTGCGCTTCGTTTCAGAGGACGCTGGTGTTTGTGGTGTGTGAGTCTGGGGGCGCACAGAAGGCACCTCTCCCCCAGACATACTGCAGGTTTATCATTTAATTATGTTAAGCTTTGTAAGTCTGAGGTAATCTTTACTCTGTGGTGCAGTTTAGTGAATGTGCCCCCTTTAATAAACGCACACGACACACCACACAATACAAATCCAGTTTTATTTGCTGCAGGATTTGCACAACTTGTTACACGGTGTTACAAAGGATACAAATGTCACACACTAATGATACACTTATACAATGGATACAAATGTCACATGACATGATACAGTCAGCCCCTCCCCCCACAGAGCCCTCCATCAGCCCGGCAGGGGGGGGGGTTTACTTATTTTTACTGAAAACAGTGAAATAAAGGCACAGAACGACAATGTTCAGGAGGATCCCCGTCACCAGCGCTGCGATGTTCAGGATCAGCGTCGTGCGCGAATGTTTCACAGCCGACGGCATGTCGTGCGTCAGAACGGCGTCTCGCGTCTGCAAGAAAAATCATCGGGGCGTCATGGATAGCACAAATGATTTCATCCATCCACCCATGCACTCTATCCGTCTCATCCATCCACCCCGTCCATCCATCCACCCCGTCCATCCATCCACCCCGTCCATCCATCCACCCATGCTCTCTGTCTCATCCATCCACCTGATCCATCCATCCACCCCGTCCATCCATCCACCCATGCACTCTATCCGTCTCATCCATCTACCCAATCCATCCATCCACCCCGTCCATCCATCCACCCATGCACTCTATCGTCTCATCCATCCACCTGATCCATCCATCCACCCCATCCATCCACCCATGCACTCTATCCGTCTCATCCATCCACCCGATCCATCCATCCACCCCGTCCATCCATCCACCCATGCACTCTATCGTCCCATCCATCCACCCCGTCCATCCATCCACCCCGTCCATCCATCCATCTCGTCCATCCATCCACCCAAGCACTCTATCCGTCTCATCCATCCACCCGATCCATGCCATCATCCATCACCCACGTTATCCATCCCATCCATCCACCCAATCCATGCCATCATCCATCCACCAATCCATCACCCACGTTATCTGTCCCATCCATCCACCTGATCCATCCCATCATTCATCCACCCCATCCATCACCCACGTTATCCGTCCCATCCATCCACCCGTGCACTTTATCCATCTCATCCACCAGATCCATCTACCTTATCCGTCCCATCCATCGACCTGATCGATCCACCCTCCTTATCTGTCACATCATCCACCCTCCTTATCCGTCACGTCATCCACCCTCCTTATCCGTCACGTCATCCACCCTCCTTATCCATCACATCCATCCACCCTCCTTATCCGTCACGTCATCCACCCTCCTTATCCGTCACGTCATCCACCCTCCTTATCCGTCACGTCATCCACCTCCTTATCCGTCACGTCATCCACCCTCCTTATCCGTCACGTCATCCACCCTCCTTATCCGTCACGTCATCCACCCTCCTTATCCGTCACGTCATCCACCCTCCTTATCCGTCACGTCATCCACCCTCCTTATCCGTCACGTCATCCACCCTCCTTATCCGTCACGTCATCCACCCTCCTTATCGTCACGTCATCCACCCTCCTTATCCGTCACGTCATCCACCCTCCTTATCCGTCACATCCATCCACCCTCCTTATCCGTCACATCCATCCACCCTCCTTATCCGTCACATCCATCCACCCTCCTTATCCGTCACATCCATCCACCCTCCTTATCCGTCACATCCATCCACCCGATCCATCCCATCTAATCCGTCCAATCCATCCATGCACCCGATCCATCCGAGGATCCACTTTATCACCTCTGTGCTTTATACATTTTCCCCGTTTCTAGAGGTCACATAATCCATTTATTTTCCTAAATACTCTGCACAAAAAAGCAAAATCCAACCAAAAATATAGTTAGTTACACATTTTTTTAAAGCGCTAACAAGTAACGTAGCGCTGTACAATGGGCGAGACAGAATAATAAATATACAAACGGGTTCAACACACAGAGCAGTAGGAGAGAGGACCCTGCTCAAGAGCTCACAATCTAAGATATAAAAAAAATCTGCATCTGCCTGCAATCCCTTAGAGCAAACCTACAGGTATAATCAAAGAAAGGTGAAACTCCGGAGAATGACTGGAGAAGTGACAAGTCTAGGTCAAAATAGCCAAACCAGAAAAATTCTCCCATTTATCTCAATTTCCAAATCAGCTATTTGTTCTAGATTGTTCATTCTCCTGCTTTTCACCTTTCTCTGAATAGACCCAGCTGGTCTTTTTGAACCCCAGCATCCCCAATCCCACCACCGTCACAAACCGCCACAGAGGGCCCAGGGCATTTTAGAGAATGGCGCTGGAGGCGGAGCCAGAGGCAGGTTATTCCCAGACTGTATAGATAACTTCCCGAGTCCGACCTACAGAGGCTTTAAAGGTCAATAAATGGGTAAAAGCAAACAATTTCTACCAGCGTTTATTACAGTTTACAGACTCACCGCTGGGAGGTTTATTGCTGTGCAGCTCTGTTATACACTCGCACGCACTGAATATATGGAGAAACAACCAAAAAGACACCCACACACCCTGAATATATGGAGGAACCCCTAAAAACACACCCACACACCCTGAATATATGGAGGAGCCCCTAAAAACACACCCACACACCCTGAATATATGGAGGAACCCCTAAAAACACACCCTGAATATATGGAGGAACCCCTAAAAAGACACCCGCACACCCTGAATATATGGAGGACCTCTAAAAAGACACCCGCACACCCTGAATATATGGAGGAGCCCCTAAAAACACACCCTGAATATATGGAGGAACCCCTAAAAAGACACCCGCACACCCTGAATATATGGAGGAACCCCTAAAAAGACACCCGCACACCCTGAATATATGGAGGAACCCCTAAAAACACACCCACACACCCTGAATATATGGAGGAACCCCTAAAAATACACCCGCACACCCTGAATATATGGAGGAGCCCCTAAAAGGACACCCACACACCCTGAATATATGGAGGAACCCCTAAAAAGACACCCGCACACCCTGAATATATGGAGGAACCCCTAAAAAGACACCGCACACCCTGAATATATGGAGGACCTCTAAAAAGACACCCGCACACCCTGAATATATGGAGGAGCCCCTAAAAACACACCCTGAATATATGGAGGAACCCCTAAAAAGACACCCGCACACCCTGAATATATGGAGGAACCCCTAAAAAGACACCCGCACACCCTGAATATATGGAGGAACCCCTAAAAACACACCCACACACCCTGAATATATGGAGGAACCCCTAAAAACACACCCACACACCCTGAATATATGGAGGAGCCCCTAAAAGGACACCCACACACCCTGAATATATGGAGGAACCCCTAAAAAGACACCCGCACACCCTGAATATATGGAGGAACCCCTAAAAAGACACCCGCACACCCTGAATATATGGAGGAGCTCCTAAAACAAACATTCTTCATTTATGTGTGATTGGGCTGAAACATTGTGTTTAGCCTTGACAAAGACCTGTGAAGGTCGAAACGTTGTCTTTTTCCTGTGCTCACCATGGAATAAAACCTTTTTATTCATCACGCACAAGAGTTGGTAAATATTTTTCTATATTGTTGTGTCTGGATTTGGAAGTCTTCCATATCAACTGTGGATCCTTTGTGGCTGCAATGAATTTTTGGTTCCAACACATAAACCCGCTGTGCCACAACCTGCCCAACACATAAACCCGCTGTGCCACAACCTGCCCAACACATAAACCCACTGTGTCACAACCTGCCCAACACATAAACCCGCTGTGCCACAACCTGCCCAACACATAAACCCGCTGTGCCACAACCTGCCCAACACATAAACCCGCTGTGCACAACCTGCCCAACACATAACCCGCTGGTTGTCACAACCTGCCCAACACATAAACCCGCTGTGCCACAACCTGCCCAACACATAAACCCGCTGTGTCACAACCTGCCCAACACATAAACCCACTGTGTCACAACCTGCCCAACACATAAACCCGCTGTGTCACAACCTGCCCAACACATAAACCCGCTGTGTCACAACCTGCCCAACACATAAACCCGCTGTGTCACAACCTGCCCAACACATAAACCCGCTGTGTCACAACCTGCCCAACACATAAACCCGCTGTGTCACAACCTGCCCAACACATAAACCCGCTGTGTCACAACCTGCCCAACACATAAACCCGCTGTGCCACAACCTGCCCAACACATAAACCCGCTGTGTCACAACCTGACCCAACACATAAACCCGCTGTGTCACAACCTGCCCCAACACATAAACCCGCTGTGTCACAACCTGCCCAACACATAAACACACTGTGTCACAACCTGCCCCAACACATAAACCCGCTGTGCCACAACCTGCCCAACACATAAACCCGCTGTGCCACAACCTGCCCAACACATAAACCCGCTGTGTCACAACCTGCCCCAACACATAAACCCGCTGTGGTGTAAACACAACCTGCCCCAACACATAAACCCGCTGTGCCACAACCTGCCCCAACACATAAACCCGCTGTGCCACAACCTGCCCCAACACATAAACCCGCTGTGGCACAACCTGCCCAACACATAAACCCGCTGTGTCACAACCTGCCCAACACATAAACCCACTGTGTCACAACCTGCCCAACACATAAACCCACTGTGTCACAACCTGCCCAACACATAAACCCGCTGTGCCACAACCTGCCCAACACATAAACCCGCTGTGCCACAACCTGCCCAACACATAAACCCGCTGTGTCACAACCTGCCCAACACATAAACCCGCTGTGTCACAACCTGCCCAACACATAAACCCGCTGTGCCACAACCTGCCCCAACACATAAACCCACTGTGTCACAACCTGACCCAGTATATAATAAATCCTTCACCTTTCCACAAATTCTTCTAGAAAATGATAGAAAATATCTCCCTCCTGCGGCATCGCCTGCCCTGACCCCTGACCCTATGCCCGCTGTGCCGCAGCCCCGTTACCTTGCGAGAGTAGATGATGGCCGCAATGCCAATTGGCATGCAGCAGCACACCAGGTTCATGATGGACCACCACAAATAATCACTGGTCCTCTGACCCTCTGAGCTCCCGTACAAGGACCCCTGATTCCGGTTTCCACGTTCCTCAGTCATTTTCTTCTCCGTCTTCCCGTGAACCCCTAAAGGCGAACTGGAGCAATGAGGAGCAACGAGAAGTAATGAGGAGTAACGTAAAGTATTGAAGAGTAAGAAGAGTGATGACGAGGAGTAGCAAAGAGTAATGTGCAGGAATGGGGAGTAACAGTTGTGTAATGTTGCTTGTAGTGAGAAGCCAGTAATGGAATGTCTGCTTATGTCCGTATGCTGCTATCACCACCCCCTCCCGGAGCTCCGCTAGGCACACTCCTATGGGCACTGCCCAGGCTGACCTTATGGGCGCGTCTCTCCTCGCAGTCTGTGAATGTGACATGGATTTTTTTTTTGTACATAAGGATAATTTCCATTTCCCTGAGAGTGTACCCCCCCCCCACATGCACGAGACCCAAATGTTTGCAATTACACACTTTTTTACAGCAAATAGGAAAAAATACTTAAATGCAGGCGTCTGCAGAAAATAACTTCCTCCCCCCCCCAATTCACCCCTCCAGAAAAATCCTGACCTCTGTCTCCTCCACCAAATAAATTGAAATAAAACAGCACGAATTGACGACAGAAAAATAAAGCTGAAAAAATTAACGCTTTCAATACTAATGGTTTTTTGGTGAAAAAGTCCTCCTGGAGAAAAATCCTCTTTATTTGTGTTTTCTGGTTAAGGGCATCTCGGTGTTTGATTATTTTTATTTAAATATTCTGGTACTTTTTAAGGAGAATCTTAATGTTTTGTACGTTTAATATTTGGGGGGGGGGGGGTCCTGCTGAATGAATCCTCTTTTTTCAGTGTTTTCTGGTAAAGGTCAATAAGGTGTTTTATTATTATTTTATGTAAAATCACAGTTTAAATTTTCTTGTTTTTTATAATGAAAAGATTTACTACTTTTGTAAGTTCCTCTCGATGATCAGGAAAGGGCGCGGGAATTAATATATTTTTTTTAGGGGGTCCTCCTGTGGAATAAAAACATCGTTTTCTGTGTTTTCAGGTAAGAGTCATCTTGGTGTTTGATTATTTTTTGTGTAAATAACATAATTATAATGTTTTGGTACTTTTTTATTGGGAATATTAATATTTTTGTAAGTTTCTGTTGATTAACAGGAAAAAGCACAGAAATACAGTTACAGAATAATGAGGTTATAGATCGTGAAAGCGGTAGTTTTGGATACATGGTGACATTTTGCCGTTTCTTGACAAATCCAGACTTTTTGTGCAACTATCCAGGCCCCTATCGCCAACATATTGCTACATGTTCACTGCGCAGCGACTCCCGTCCCTTATGGGATGGTTTGCGTCTGATCGAAGTATATTTATTGGTGCGGCTAGTTTGCTGTATTTAATTGTAAAAAAATAAAAAATAAATGAGTAATAATAATAATAAAAAATATATTGTATTAACTAAAAATATTGAAATATAATATATTGCTATTTTTAAAAAATATGTATTTTTAATTTACTCAAATGCGGATTCTATTATTATTAATTAGTTTTTTGTGTTATTATAGGGATTATTCACTAAAAATTGCACCGAAAGGTGATTTTCACCATCCGTTACAATTTCGTGTCAGTTTGTCTATTCACTAAACTATCAATTCACCAAATATTCTTTTCATTTTCAGCAAAAAGCCTTTTTAATTTTTTTTATAACACCTTTTTGTGTTTTTTTTTGTCAAATTTTTTGTTCCCCATTTTTTTAAAAAGGCAATACTTTTTTTATTCTGCATTAGACCTTGTTATTGTTTTTTTTTTTTTAAAGGACTTTTTTATTATTTAGACACATTTTAATACATTTTTATTGGTTTAAACACCTATTAACTGGGAGAATAAGTTCTTTTTTTATTTTTTGCAGTTTTGTGGATTTCGCCCATCTTCGATAATCTTCTGCGACATTCCCCAACCTTTTTTTTTATGGGACTCCATCTTTGGCCCACTACGGTGACCCTACGGTGAAAAGTGAATTCACCATAGTTTCGGCATATTGGAATCAACCTTGTGCGCCAAAGTGAAAAGCTTTGTGAATAACCCCTTATGTGTTATTTGTCTTGTTGCTGTGTTGTCATTGGCTGCTTTACAACATGATTGACAGTTGACGCGTAGTTGGAGTCAGCCAGCAATCTGGGGGGCACCAGCTGAGCCTGCTCAGGGGTGGGGTATCTTCACAACCCAAAATGTGCTTCCAAATGGTAACACCTGACCCAAGTCTGATTCCATGTGACTAGCAGGGTTATTCAGAGAGAGGTGAAAACCAGGAGAATGAACAATCTAGACCAAATAGCCGATTTGGAAGGTGAGATGAATGGGAGAATATTTCTGGTTTGGCTATTTTGACCTAGAATTTTCACTTCTCCAGTCATTCTCCTGCTTTTCACCTCTCTCTGAATAACCCTGTAAATCAGGAGGGCAATCGGTGCAATATTGTATTTACAAAAAAAGAAAGTAAAATGTGTGCATTTTGAGAAATACGGTTAAACGCAGTGATTCCAACAAATATCCCCTCAACTCGGCAGCACGGAGGGCAAGGGGGGGCTGGGGGTGCGGGAAGCACCGGGTGTTGCACCATCAGCCGCCCACAAGCCCGGCACAAAAAAATTAAAATGAGAGATGAATCAGAATAGAATTAAAAAATAAAAAGACTACTTTGTGGCGAGACGACCCAAAATATGACCTGACACCTATAAGGACTCACCTGCTGCTTTTAACCCCTTCCCTCCCTCTGTCTTCTGCATGGGTCAGACATTCTTTCCCTCTTCCTTTTTATAGGAAATCCCTCTGGATTTCCTGCGCCCTCTCTGTGGGACTCGCTAGCGTGAGAGAGTTAAATCGTCACATCGTTAATTAATTTATTCGCTAATTTTTTCGGCCTGGTTGATGTAAATTTATTGTCTTTAAAAATGGACAGCATGAAATAAAGCTTAGGGTTTATTGTTACGGAAGCCCGGAGAGGCCAGGCATGTGTTATTCTGACTCGTTGTGTCAGCACACGGCTCGATATGTAAGATGTGGATAATGTCAGGGATTGACTCTAGTGTCTGTTAATTCACAATGTGGAGGATTTTACACTGAAACGAAGCAAAGCGCAACCAGAGCCGGGATTTACTATACTTTGTGTCTGGTGATTAAGAAAAAACGTGTGTATGTGAAGGCAGCGCTTTCGTGTAATATAAATAGATATTAATTAGGGTAGGTGCTGCCACAGGAATGTGCAGTGTCCACACACCTCCAAGGACACAAAATAATGTAAAAGGAACAAAACGTAAATTCCTGGCGCACCTTGTGTATTAGAACATAATTTTAAAGTACAATTTGTATGATACAATTGTAAGTGAACAGTAGGTAAAAAATAATAAATATTTTTAAAATATTTTTTTTTTTTTATCTAACACTGAAAACACTCAAAAAATTCAAGAAAATAGAGAAATCGGAATACTTCTATTAGTAATGATGGTATCTTTATCTTCCTCCTTGGCAAGTCCTCTGGAGTTAGCTTTTTTTCCAATGATGACTCGTTTATTCATTAGCTCATTTGATGGTATATGGAGGTGCTATACAAATTCCAGGGAGGGGAGGGAGCAAACCTTATATAGACAGGTGCTAAAGTAAAAAATATGCAGCAGGACGGTATGCTACTATATTCAAAATGTATTCATATAAAATAAACCATATGGTATGCATAATTAAAAATGGTAATTGACAAGTAATCATAAAAGGGATCACTTAAAACGCATTTTCGCCTACCGGCTTCCTGAGTAAGTGTCCTCAGATGGTCTCTGGTGAAAAGTATCAGTAAAATGTCTTGTATAGAAGATCTGTCCTTATATATAGCTTCTTCGTCCTGTTGCAAGTGTGTTCGAAATCTTTTCATTACGATGTCTTCCGGATTCATGGCGTGCGGGTCACTCTGAGCCGCACGTTCGATGTCTTCCGGATTCTGCTATGCGCATCATTCTGGACCGCAGATTTCCATTGTCCGCTGTTGTGTTTACGCGTCCTGTGGTTTTCGTTATAGAAAAACTGTTTCTCTGCTTGGAGCGTTTTAATCTTCATCTCGGGGTCTGAAAGGTTTATTAAAAAGTAGTGATCTATCATTATTGAAAACTAGTTTGCCTTATGACAATTTGCTTAAAAAAGGGCTTGTCTGAAATCGGAGATCTATACTTTCCCAAATATACAAACCATTTCTATTATATTGTATATAATCTCTTATGGGAGAGGAAATGTCCTACATTAATGAAATTAAGAAGATATTATCAAAATAAATAATATAAAATAGTATTAATTCTAAAAGGTATTTAGAAAATCTAAATGTATGATATCAGAGAGGGGCATAACTACTAATAAGTATGTAATATTAAATGTTTGTATAGTCTTATGAAGTCATGTGTCATTTGAGAGAGTTAATTAATTAAAAGAAAAAATTGATTCAATACCAGAAAAATATATATGGAACGCTAATATTCAGATGAGATCTGCATATATGATATTGGAAGGGAGGGAAGGGAAAATAGATTATATCAAGAAGGAAAAAGAAAGCTAATCTTATATTTCATAATCTTAAACAGTGATGGAATCTTATACATTCTTGAGTATAAAAATAGAAAAGTAATTTAAAAAGTAAATGGAGAAAAAGAGATAGAGGTCTGGTGAATGTTCAGAAAAGGGTCTGTATATATGGCATCAGGTCCGAGGGAAGAGGAGGGGGGAGAGAAAAAGAGAGAAGGTGGTGATGTAAATGAAGTGGCAAATTTCAAAGTCTGCATTCAGACCATTTGGTTGTAGAGTATTCAAAAGATAAATCCACTTCATTTCTTCTTTGTTGATTTTTTTTCTCAAAATCACCTCCCCTCCAATCTCTTTCCACCTGTTTAATGCCTAAATATATATATATATATATATGGCCCCTCGGATCACTGTTATGTTTGATTTTAAAATGTTGTGATACTGAATGTTTTTCGTATCCAATTTTAATATTTCGAATATGTTCGTATAGCCTTTTGTCGAGATGTCTCGTAGTCCTACCGACATATTTTAAGCCGCATGGACATATGAGTAAATAAATAATGTTTCTTGAGAAGCATGTAATAATTTATTTGGTGTAGGTGAGTTTATCTCCATTGACGGTTTTGATAGCTTCGTTTTTGTTTCCGGTTTCTCGACATTTTCGGCAGTTCCCACAGCGATGGAAGGCTTTACTGATTCCGAACATATTGTTGTTCTTTTTTCTTAATGTATAGTGACTCTCGGTTAGTTTTTTCTTCAAATTTAGTGCTCCTCTACAAAGGATAGTAGTTTTTTCAGGGAGGATTTCTTTCAACAAGGGATCTTTTAAGAGAAGGGGCCAATGTTTCTTAAGGATAGATCTTATTCGCCAGTTTTGTTGAGGCACCTCTCCTTCTTTGAAATACTGGCTCACTTTTGGTTTATATTTTATTAATTCTTTTCTCTCGTTGATTTCCCCTTCTCTTAAAAGATAGTTAGTTTTTATTTTCTAAATACCTTTTATAATTAATACTATTTTATATTATTTATTTTGATAATATCTTCTTAATTTCATTAATGTAGGACATTTCCTCTCCCATAAGAGATTATATACAATATAATAGAAATGGTTTGTATATTTGGGAAAGTATAGATCTCCGATTTCAGACAACCCCTTTTTTAAGCAAATTGTCATAAGGCAAACTAGTTTTCAATAATGATAGATCACTACTTTTTAATAAACCTTTCAGACCCTGAGATGAAGAATAAAACGCCCCAAGCGGAGAAACAGTTTTTCTATAACGAAAATCACAGGACGCTTAAACACAACAGCGGACAATGGAAATCTGCGGTCCAGCATTGTAGAGATTATTGACTTCTTTAATAGGTCAGGGATATATTAATTATGACGTGTATTTTTTAGGGTTGCACCGATACCGATACTAGTATCGGTATCGGGCCGATACTGGGTACTGCAGGAGTACTTGGTACTCGTGCAGTACCCCCGATATTTTTCCTGATACCGGAAGCCGGCATTGAGCCGGCTTGCCGGCATCCGAGGGGCTGCGGCGGCTGTCCGAATGCTCTATCGGCATTCGGACAGCCGCCCCTGGAGCTGCTCTCCGCGATACTTACCTTCCTGAGCGACGCCGGGAATGTCTCCGCGCGTGCGCTCGTTGGAAGGACCCCAGCCGCGACCACGTGGGACCATGTGATCGCGGCTGGGGTCCTTCCAACGAGCGCACGTGCGGAAACTTCCCCGGCGTCGCTCAGGAAGGTAAGTATAAACACAGTGAGCAGCTGCAGGGCCTGTCCGAATGCCGATAGAGCATTCAGACAGGCCCTGAAGCTGCTCTCCGCGATGATACTTACCTTCCTGGGCGACGCCGGGAAAGTTTCCACGCACGCGCTCGTTGGAAGGTTGGGGTCCTTCCAACGAGCACACGCGCGGAGACATTCCCGGCGTCGCTCAGGAAGGTAAGTATCGTTGCGGAGAGTGCCGGGGGGGCATACCCATGTGTGAGCTGGGGGGGCATTCCCATGTGTGAGCTGGGGGGGCATACCCATGTGTGAGCTGGGGGGGCATACCCATGTGTGAGCTGGGGGGGCATACCCATGTGTGAGCTGGGGGGGCATACCCATGTGTGAGCTGGGGCATATCCATGAGCTGGGGGCAATATCCACGTGTGAGCTGGGGCATATCCACGTGTGAGCTGGGGAAAATCCATGTGTGAGCTGGGGCAAATCCATGTTTGAGCTGGGGCAAATCCATGTTTGAGCTGGGACAAATCCATGTGTGAGCTGGGGCAAATCCATGTTTGAGCTGGGACAAATCCATGTGTGAGCTGGGGCAAATCCATGTTTGAGCTGGGGCAAATCCATGTTTGAGCTGGGGCATATCCATGTGTGAGCTGGGGCATATCCATGTGTGAGCTGGGGCATATCCATGTGTGAGCTGGGGCAAATCCATGTGTGAGCTGGGGCAAATCCATGAGCTGGGGCAGTATGAATATATATATATCGGGGGGATATACATGTGAGCTGGGGACATTTTTATATGGTCTGTTCTTATTGGAAAGCGTCACATGACATTAAAGAAAAGTATCGGTACTCGGTATCGGTGAGTACTTTTAAAAAGTATCGGTACTAGTACTCGGTCTTAAAAAAGTGGTATCGGTGCATCCCTAGTATTTTTCTTATATATAAGATATTATTGACAGTGCCTCCAATACGAGTGGTATAAGTTGGTATTTTACCCTTAAGGTAAGGATTAATAACCAATCAATGAATATACGTCTTAACAAATATATGGCGCGTTATCCAGAGTTCTTTTGATGTTATCTAGATAATTTTAGACACAATAAAATCAATAAAGATGATATGAGACTGCGTAACAGTAAAACAATTCAAACCATAATTTATTAACACGTCAAGTTTCATACAATCATATGTTATCAACGGATTAGCAAGATGCAATTTCAAAAGTAATTATAGATCGTGATTAGTAGCGATACTGCGACACGCAATAATCGAATAGACAAATATTTTAGGTTTATAGACCTCACCACAGATATACACGCCTCAGTTCTTAAAACACCAAGCTCTATTCTATTCACTTAAACCTTTCCCATTATAAACCAATCCCCCACCTGGCTAAAATAAACACTCAGTTACTGGGCATCACCTGCAGCACAATTTATTATTGTGGGGCCTATTCACTAAATGCAACTTCCTTCAGGGAGATACATAACACACTCGATAGGTAGACTATCTCTTCCACAGATCAATCACAGCACTTCATTCAATATACGTTAACCCAAAGCTTCCTATTGACTTACATGCATTCAATCGAGAGGGTTGCAAGATGTATATGGAAGGAGTTATGCTAGTTTTACTAATGGGGCTGACGAAACTTGACACATATAAAAACTATTTCATGGTTCCAGCGTATCTCACTATGGTTACACAATTGATCTTTAGATGTCCACATCCAGTATTCTTGGAATATAAATAATTTCACTAAATTAATGCGCAAGTAGGCAGCGTAATAGTTTCTCCTTAGCGCTCGTCTGCAGTAGAGCGGAAAGGCTGATACTCTTCTACTGTTTAGGCTTCAACAGCAAAATAATTAATTTATATTCCTTTAAATTGTGATGGACATCTAAACTAAGGACTATGCAATTAGGAAATAGATATCAAATTATTCAGGTATACTTTACCATCTGATAGTGAAGATAGAATGGTGGAAGATTAGGGTGTGGTCACGTCTTATTGGGGTGGCTGATGGGATCTGCCCTTTCTCCCCTCCAAGCGTCCCTCAGGTCTCTCCCCAAGATTTCTTTCAGGGTCTCTTTTTTTTCAGTGTTGTCTCTCCTATGGAGTATCCCCCTATATGGTGGTTTCCCACCCAGTTTTAGTTCTAGCCCACCACTATGTGGCCTCATTTGATTGGAGGATATATATTCATTAACTCCAGGGGTCTGTCCAGGTGTTATATTACATGGCCAGCAGATGGCGCTCTCAGATCAACTATCAACTTTCTGCAGGAATTAATTTATGTATTTGGCCAATCTTTTACTGGTTTGGGGTCGTTTTATCCTATATCCCGGGACTCCATAGATTTTATTAACAATATCAATATTATTTCTATTGTTGAATCGCCGGCATACTTCGCCACGGCGTGCATGCATTTCATACACCCCTTATTTATATCCAGAGATATGTGGGTATGAGGTGGTTCTGAAGACATGCATTCCTTCATTCATTCATTCGTGATATCTTCTTTAAGATTCATTCATAATTACCAGACTTAATCTGTTTTATAAATGTTAATACACAAGACATTTGTTATGTAATAATCAATTGAATGTGGTATGGCCTCTGTCTTTTATAAGACACCCAGATTATCTATTATAACTGACCACATAAGTTAAATATTCAAATACCATATAGTGTTAGATCATATCGCCGAATAGTATAGCATTACAAACTGGTTATTTAACCTTCTCTGGGTTTTTTTCTTCTACAGGTTGGGTGGCCCATTGTTCCTTTACATCAAAGCAATGACGTTTACCATATCAATTCTTTTTCACAGCCAGAATTAATTAGGACAGTTTTCTGAACAATGGATCTTTCTTCCCTTGTTTGCGAAAAGACAACAGATTTAGCTTGTAACCTCTTAGCCACACAGACAAATTGCCTGGATGAAGCAATTCCTGGCCCCAAATTTAAACAGTTCTGCGAAATATAGAAATTTCATATCTGAACTGCTCTGACAGAATGATGCGCATAGCAGAATCCGGAAGACATCGAACGTGCGGCTCAGAGTGACCCGCACGCCAAGAATCCGGAAGACATTGTAATGAAAAGATTTCGAACACACTTGCAACAGGACGAAGAAGCTATATATACAAGACATTTTACTGATACTTTTTTTCCAGAGACCATCTGAGGACACTTACTGAGGAAGCCGGTAGGCGAAAACGCGTTTTAAGTGATCCCTTTTATGATTACTTGTCAATTACCATTTTTAATTATGCATACCATATGGTTTATTTTATATGAATTTATATGAATAAATTTTTGAATATAGTAGCATACCGTCCTGCTGCATATTTTTTACTTTAGCACCTGTCTATATAAGGTTTGCTCCCTCCCCTCCCTGGAATTTGTATAGCACCTCCATATACCATCAAATGAGCTAATGAATAAACGAGTCATCATTGGAAAAAAAGCTAACTCCAGAGGACTTGCCAAGGAGGAAGATAAAGATACCATCATTACTAATATAAGTATTCCGATTTCTCTATTTTTTTGGTACTTTTTGAGTGTTAGATAAAATTAAACAAAAAAAACATTTATTTGAAAAATATTTATTATTTTTTACCTACTGTTCACTTACAATTGTATCATACAAATTGTACTTTAAAATTATGTTCTAATACACAAGGTGCGCCAGGAATTTATGTTTTGTTCCTTTTACACTGGTGATTCTTTCTTTCTTTCTTTCTTTCTTTCTTTCTTTCTTTCTTTCTTTCTTTCTTTCTTTCTTTCTTTCTTTCTTTCTTTCTTTCTTTCTTTCCCCCTCTCTTCTTCTTTCCCCCTCTCTCTCTTTCTTCCCCCTCTCCTCTTTCTTCCCCCTCTCTCTCTTTCTTTCCCCCTCTCTCTTTCTTTCCCCCTCTCTCTCTTTCTTTCCCCCTCTCTCTCTTTCTTTCCCCCTCTCTTTCTTTCTTTCCCCCTCTCTTTCTTTCTTTCTTTTCTTTCTTTCCCCCTCTCTTTCTTCCCCCTCTCTTTCTTCCCCTCTTTCTTCCCCCTCTCTTCTTTCCCCTTCTTTCTTTCTTTCTTTCCCCCTCTCTTTCTTTCTTTCCCCTCTCTTTCTTTCCCCCTCTCTTTCTTTCTTTCTTTCTTTCTTTCTTTCTTTCTTTCTTTCTTTTTTTCTTTCTTTCTTTCTTCTTCTTTCTTTCTTCTTTCTTTCTTTCCCTCTTCTTTCCCCTCTTTCTTCTTTCTTCCCCCTTTCTTTCTTTCTTTCCCCCTCTTTCTTTCTTTCCCCCTCTTTCTTTCTTCTTTCTTTCTTCTTTCTTTCTTTCTTTCTTTCTTTCTTTCTTCTTTCTTTCTTTTTTCTTCTTTCTTTCTTTCTTTCTTTCTTTCTTTCTTTTCTTTCTTTCTTCCCCCTCTTTCTTTCTTTCTTTCTTCTTTCCCCTCTTTCTTTCTTTCTTTCCCCCTCTTTCTTTTCTTTCTTTCCCCCTCTTCTTTCTTTCTTTCCCCCTCTTTCTTTCTTTCTTTCCCCCTCTTTCTTTCTTTCTTTCCCCCTCTTTCTTTCTTTCTTTCCCCCTCTTTCTTTCTTTCTTTCTTTCCCCCTCTTTCTTTCTTTCTTTCTCTTCCCCCTCTTTCTTTCTTCTTTCTTTCCCCCTCTTTCTTTCTTTCTTTCTTTCCCCCTCTTTCTTTCTTCTTTCTTCCCTCTTCTTTCTTTCTTTCTTTCCCCCTCTTTCTTTCTTTCTTCTTTCTTTCCCCCTCTTCTTTCTTTCTTCCCCCTCTTTCTTTCTTCTTTCTTTCTTTCTTCTTCCCCCTCTTTCTTTCTTTCCCCCTCTCTTTCTTTCTTTCCCCCTCTTTCTTTCTTTCCCTCTCTCTTTCTTTCTTCCCCCTCTCTTTCTTTCTTTCCCCCTCTCCCTCTTTCTTCTTTCTTTCCCCCTCTCCCTCTTTCTTCTTTCTTTCCCCCTCTCCCTCTTTCTTCTTTCTTTCCCCCTCTCTTTCTTTCCCCCTCTCCCTCTTTCTTTCCCATTGTCTTTCTTTCCCCCTCTCCCTCTTTCTTTCCCCTTCTTTCTTTCCCCCTCTCCCTCTTTCTTTCCCCTTCTTTCTTTCCCACTCTCCCTCTTTCTTTCCCCTTCTCCTTCTTTCTTTCCCCTTCTCCCTCTTTCTTTCCCCTTCTCTTTCTTTCCCACTCTCCCTCTTTCTTTCCCCTTCTCTTTCTTTCTCTCTCACTCTTTCTTCCCCCTTCTCTTTCTTTCCCCTTCTCTTTCTTTCCCACTCTCCCTCTTTCTTTCCCCTTCTCTTTCTTTCTCTCTCACTCTTTCTTCCCCCTTCTCTTTCTTCCCCCTTCTCTTTCTTTCCCCTTCTCTTTCTTTCCCACTCTCCCTCTTTCTCTTCCCTTCTCTTTCTCACTCTCCCTCTTTCCTTCTTTCTCTGTAACTCTTTCCTTTCTCTTTTTCCAATTCTCTTCACTCTCTCTCATGTTCCTACCTTCTCTCCACCTTCCTCTCCTCTCTCCCCATCGCTCTCTTTCCTTCTCTTTCTCTGTAACTCTTTCATTTTTCTTTCTTTTCATTCTTTTATTTCTCTTTTCTTGTGTTTTTCTCTTTCTTTCTCTTGCTCTCTTCTCACTTTTTCTCTCACCTCATTCCTTCTCTAGTCCTTTTTCTCTTCCATTCTTACTTTTTTTTACTTTCATTTTATTTCTCTTTCCTACAATACAGAGAGTCTGGGGATTTACTGATATGCCTGCGTTACACATAATACACAGAGAGGACACAATACAGGGAGTCTGAGATTCACTGATATGTCTGCATTACATATAATACACAGAGAGGACACAATACAGAGAGTCTGGGATTTACTGATATGTCTGTGTTACACATAATACACAGAGAGGACACAATACAGAGAGTCTGGGATTTATGATATGTCCTCGTTACACATAATACACAGAGAGGACACAATACAGAGAGTCTGGGATTTATGATATGTCCTCGTTACACATAATACACAGAGAGGACACAATACAGAGAGTCTGAGATTCACTGATATGTCTGTGTTACACATAATACACAGAGAGGACACAATACAGGGAGTCTGAGATTCACTGATATGTCTGCGTTACATATAATACACAGAGAGGACACAATACAGAGAGTCTGGGATTTACTGATATGTCTGCGTTACACATAATACACAGAGAGGACACAATAAAGGGAGTCTGGGATTCCCTGATTCGTCTGCGTTTTACACATAATACACAGGAATGTGCTTTTGCTGTATATTGTGGTGAGATTCTGGTGTGATGTTAGTGGGTTGACGGAGGCTTTATTTGTCACTTTGTAATATGATTGTGTTTGTGTGTCGGGAATCGGGAACGTTTGCCCCTGTTCGTGGAAAGGTCTTGCTGTTTTTGGTCCTCTCTGACCTTTGGGGATAAGATAAGCTCTGTAATACGTGAAGGGCGCCTCTGTCTCTTTCCGTACGGACTTTCCACCCGGCGCGTTTCCAACATTCCCCATCGATGGGTTCAGCCCTCTTTTCCAGAGCTGGAGATTTACCCTGAATGGGTCGTTTCAAAGCATTGCTTTTCTATTGCTGGTTATTCTGAAGATTTCAGGTCCGCTCGCTGCCGGATCTCTGTGTCCCCCCCCCCCCCACTCAAATTCATTTTCCAGTCTCACCAGAACTTTCTAAACTGAAAGAACAAAGATCTACTCAGACAGACGGACCCGGCCTGGAGGGTCCCCGGCCCCGCGAGGGCCACATATCAATGGGTTCCTCTGTTGCCTCCTTTCCCCTTCATGTTACCCCAACGCAAGCAGGAGGTGGGAAGAAGCTGTGGATTTCGATATTCTGCAGGGAACGTACTAACAGAGGGCAGAAAATACACACAAACAAATATTTAATGTTACACTATCACTAACATAAGCTGTAACTAGATCACTGTGCATCACTCAAAACACATTACAAAACACATTATAAAACACAGGATAAAACACATTATAAAACACATTACAAAACACATTACAAAACACAGGATAAACCACATTATAAAACAGGATAAAGCACATTATAAAACAGGATAAAACAGGATAAAACGCATTATAAAACACAGCATAAAACACAGGATAAAACACATTATAAAACACAGCATAAAACACAGGATAAAACACATTATAAAACACAGTATTATTATTATTCTTTATAAAGCGCCAGCATATGCCGCAGCGCTGTACAATAAGCACAGTATAGACAGGGTTACAATACATTGAACAACATTTGACAAACAGTACAGGAGGAGATGAGGGCCCTATTCCCGTAGGAACTCACAATCTAGGAGGGTTGGGGTTGGAAACAGGAGGAGAGGACTGTAAGGTGAGAGTGATTGATGGGTGCGTCAGTGAGTTGGGTGGTCGGCTTCCCTACATAAAACACATTATAAAACACAGCATAAAACACAGGATAAAACACATTATAAAACAGAAAAAAACTATTCTAAAACAGGATAAAACACATTATAAAACACTATAGAAACCCCTATCAGGGTTATTCAGAGAGAGGTGAAAAGCAGGAGAATGACTGGAGAATGAAAAATTCTAGATCAAAATAGCCAAACCAGAAAAATTCTCCCTTTCATCTCACTTTCCAAATCGGCTATTTTGACCTAGACTTTTTCATTCTCCAGTCATTCTCCTGCTTTTCACCGCTCTCTGAATAACCCTGTTCATAAAACACATTATAAAACAGGATAAAACACCTTATAAAACACAGAATAAAACACATTACAAAACACAGGATAAAACACATTATAAAACACATTATAAAACACAGCATAAAAAACATGAAACACTATCAGGGTTATTCAAAGAGAATCGAAAAGTCACTGCACGTTCGGTGACTTTTCGTTCTCTTCAATTCAGTGCGATATGGTGATCCCATTTCAGCGACTCTGCGGTGTATTCAGCAAGCACCACAGGGCCACCGTAATGCAGGGAAAAACCGCCGCAAACCCGCCGAACACTCACCGAAACCCGCAATAACATCTGGATTAACCCCGCCGAACACGCCGGAGAAACCCAAGCAGCTGCCGATCATAGCGCAGAGCACCCGCCGGAAAAACCTTTACTGCTTACCTTTCGGCAGCTATAAATAGACTCTTTACTGCAGAATATTATAATGAACGGTTTATTAGATATTGAATTAAAACGGGAATATTTTTAACATTGAAGCCTATGGGATTCGCCTGAATAAACCTGTCGAATGAAACCACTGAACAGCAGGGCAATTCGGCAACTTTTCACTGCTGGTTTGTGTTCTCTGAATAGACTAAGCATTGCTTCTCTATGGGGATTCACTGCCCTCGAACAGGCACCGAACAGGCACCGTATGTGCAGGCCATTCGCCAGGATTTGGCGTATTGCCTGCTCTCTGGATAGCCGAATGGCCAGGAAAGGGAACCGAACGCTGATTTTCACTGCTCCGTTACCTTTCTCAAGCCATTCGGATCCCTTTGAATTACCTTGTATATAAAACACAGGATAAAACTAGATAATTTATAACACAAAGAGGCATCAACATCTGGGGGACCGTGTGTTTGACAGCCCTGTTCTGGAGCATGGATTTCAATCTCTGGCCCCTAGACTTCCCAGAAGCCTTTGCATGCAATAGATCGCCAGAAAATCAAGTTGTAGTTCAGCAAAATCTGGGGGTCCCAGACTTATAGCTCCTCCATTTCAGGGTGTGGGGTGTCTATTTAGGGGTTCCTCCATATATTCAGGGTGTGCGGGTGTGTTTTTAGGGGCTCCTCCATATATTCAGGGTGTGCGGGTGTCTTTTTAGGGGTTCCCCCATATATTCAGGGTGTGCGGGTGTCTTTTTAGGGGCTCCTCCATATATTCAGGGTGTGTGGGTGTCTATTTAGGGGCTCCTCCATATATTCAGGGTGTGCGGGTGTCTATTTAGGGGCTCCTCCATATATTCAGGGTGTGCGGGTGTCTTTTTAGGGGCTCCTCCATATATTCAGGGTGTGCGGGTGTCTTTTTTGGGGCTCCTCCATATATTCAGGGTGTGTGGGTGTCTATTTAGGGGCTCCTCCATATATTCAGGGTGTGCGGGTGTCTATTTAGGGGCTCCTCCATATATTCAGGGTGTGTGGGTGTCTATTTAGGGGCTCCTCCATATATTCAGGGTGTGCGGGTGTTTTTTTAGGGGTTCCTCCATATATTCAGGTGTGTGGGTGTCTTTTTAGGGGTTCCTCATATATTCAGGGTGTTGCGGGTGTGTTTTTAGGGGTTTCTCCATATATTCAGGTGTGTGGGTGTATTTTTAGGGGTTCCTCCATATATTCAGGGTGTGCGGGTGTCTTTTTAGGGGTTCCTCATATATTCAGGGTGTGCGGGTGTGTTTTTAGGGGTTCCTCCATATATTCAGGGTGTGTGGGTGTGTTTTTAGGGGTTCCTCCATATATTCAGGGTGTTGTGGTGTGTTTTTAGGGGTTCCTCCATATATTCAGGTGTGCGGGTGTTGTTTTTAGGGGTTCCTCCATATATTCAGGGTGTGTGGGTGTGTTTTTAGGGGTTCCTCCATATATTCAGGGTGTACGGGTGTATTTTTAGGGGCTCCTCCATATATTCAGGGTGTACGGGTGTGTTTTTAGGGGCTCCTCCATATATTCAGGGTGTGCGGGTGTCTTTTTAGGGGCTCCTCCATATATTCAGGGTGTGCGGGTGTCTTTTTAGGGGTTCCTCCATATATTCAGGGTGTGTGGGTGTCTTTTTAGGGGTTCCTCCATATATTCAGGGTGTGCGGGTGACTTTTTAGGGGCTCCTCCATATATTCAGGGTGTGTGGGTGTGTTTTTAGGGGTTCCTCCATATATTCAGGGTGTGCGGGTGTGTTTTTAGGGGTTCCTCCATATATTCAGGGTGTGCGGGTGTGTTTTTAGGGGTTCCTCCATATATTCAGGGTGTACGGGTGTATTTTTAGGGGCTCCTCCATATATTCAGGGTGTGTGGGTGTATTTTTAGGGGCTCCTCCATATATTCAGGGTGTGCGGGTGTGTTTTTAGGGGCTCCTCCATATATTCAGGGTGTGTGGGTGTGTTTTTAGGGGTTCCTCCATATATTCAGGGTGTACGGGTGTATTTTTAGGGGTTCCTCCATATATTCAGGGTGTGCGGGTGTGTTTTTAGGGGCTCCTCCATATATTCAGGGTGTGTGGGTGTGTTTTTAGGGGTTCCTCCATATATTCAGGGTGTACGGGTGTATTTTTAGGGGTTCCTCCATATTTTCAGGGTGTGCGGGTGTTTTATAGGGGTTCCTCCATATGTTCCGGGTGCTCTTATCTTTATCTTACCGCACATTATGACTTGTGTAAGTATAAAGTGCTACAAATAAGCGGATCTTGTACTCGAGATCAGGTCAGGGAGACACTATCAGGTAATAATGGTCAGTTCGCAGCTAATGAGCTGAGTTTTGGTTCTGGCTGCTATAACGTTACATAGTTACATAGACTGAAAAAAGACATGCGTCCATCGGGTTCAGCCTCTCACATTGCTTTGCTCCTCCTGCGAGTGATGGGAGTTGAGCACATTCCATCTTGTCTTGTTGTGGCTGTGCATAGACGCCATGTATCCTGTTTTCCTGGGTACGAGGGCTTCTTGTCTGGGATTGCACTAACACTTTCCCTCCTTTCCGGTCGTAACTTGTTCCAGGAAAAGTCCTGCAGTGAAATCATAAATCACTTTGGAAGTTCAGCTTTACTGGGGGGTTTGGAGCCTGGGAAACAGAGACAGTCATTTATGTAGCGCCAGCATATTCCGTAGCGCTCTACAATGGGGGAGCACAAACATGAGCAGTAATAGTGTTACATGGGGAAGAGACGAGGCTGCCCTCAGGATAACTATCCTGCTAATACAGCACTTTAACCAAGGGCTCAGCCAGACACCCCGTGAGCTTACAATCTAAGGGATGGGGTTGAGTGAAACGGGAGCAGAGGGAAGGTGGAGCTGGTGGCCAGAAGGAATATAACATGGATTGCATGGGAAGGACCGGAAGTTTTGGCTTAGTAAGGCTGGCCGTCCACGGAGTCTGTAGATGGACAACCGCTTCGGGCCACCACGGTTGTCCACTGGAAAAGTCTGTGGAAGACCCATGTTTATTGACAGGCCGCCGAACGAGGGGAAACCCCCCCCCCCAGATGCGGGGAAAATAAACCCTCTCCTTGGTGCTGAAACAGGGTTATAGCACCATGGAGAGCACAGAGAAATAGGGTTTAGCACCAAGGACAGCACCTCTGAACGCAGCCGGCCTGAAGAAAAGAAAAAAAAATACACGCCGCATTCGGCAAGGAAAGAAAGCCTCGTCTCTTTAAAAAAAAATTGGAATCTAAAATTTTGCTTTTAAAAAAAACAACTCATTTTTTTTTTAATCCTATGAGCTTCACCTGTTGAACTGAATCACTTTTCTACGGGACAATTTCCCTCCTGCCGCCGCACGGCACTTTAACTATACAATTCCTCTTTTGTCATATAAATTGTACCAGATCCTCTGATTATGTCCATCATATCCCATTCAAATGGGAAAGATCGCTAGTCTGATGTTGATGCTAAGGCTGGACGTCCACTGGCACCGTATTTGTGCGATGGTGCGAGCATCCAATATCGTCCGAAGTCGTCCGACTGATCCTATAACATGCAGGTGAATCAGCCCTCTTCCACGTCATCCGATCACCGACGGACGACTTCAGACGATTTTATGCGACATCTGTTGTGCGATCCTTACGATTTTCATGGGATTTGTCAGATGAAAGCGGATGATCTGGTACAAGTTTACATGAAAAAGATGAATTGTATGCTTAAACTTCCGTGCTTCGGGAAAACCTGTCAAAGATGCATTGTATAGAATGACCGGTGTGTGCGGGGGAAACTTTAAAAGATAGAGGGCTTGATTACATTCTGCGCGCAAACGTTAACGCGTGCACAAAAATGACATTAACGCGTGGGGCAAAACCCTTTGCGCAGAACGTCGTATTACAACGTCCGCGCAAACAATATGCATTAACGTCTAACAAGGGTATGCGGATGGTATTACAATCTATGCGAAAATTTTAACGCGCAGCCTTTGCGCGCATAATTTTAATGTGTTTGAAAAGCTGATGTTAACGGCAAATCTGAACGTTCTGGCCAAAACCAAATACACCAGCCCAAAAAAAATACAGCACAGTATAGTTACACATTCTACACATACCCAAACAATAAAATGGAGAAGTTGTGTGTGTTTTTATTATTGCTGCAGCATATATGCGCAGATTGATTTTGACAGGCGCAAAAACTGAACGGGAGACAATTGTGGTTCTTAATTCTGATTGGCTGAATCGCGTGAAAAAGCAGTCCGCAGACCGATTTCTGCGCGCAACGTTACTGCGCGTGCGTTTTTGCGCGTCTTTTTTACACGCGTTATTTTTGACGGATGAAAAAATGCGCTCGGTTTGTAGTACCAGCGTTGATTTACGCGCGTTAACGTTTAACGCTTCGTGCACAAATTAACGCGCTGCGCGAGGGTTTTTGCGCAAAGAATGTAATAGAGCCCAGATTGTATAGGAAATCCTCTATTCTCGAAACCCATAGGATTCAATGGAATTAATATTAAAGTTTTTATTTATTCAACCGTTTATTTTCTTTAATCTGCAGCAAAAAGTGTTTCTATCTATGGATATTTTAGGATTTTTTTAGGTATTTTTCTGTATTTTTTTGGCTAACGTTTTGGTTCCGTTAAAAAAAAAAAAAGACCAGGCTTTCTTCGCTCGCGTCTTTTTTTCTTAACGAACCGGCTCAGCGTTACTGAGAAAAAGAAAAAGAAGGAAATTATTTTATATTAAAAAAACTGAGCAAGAGTTAACTCTTTGGGTGCCAAAACGCTTGGCCATAACTTTATTGTGGTCTTTGTTTCGGGCTGTTTGACGGATCCTTCATTTGTGGTGTTGAAATGGTTAATTGCTTTACAGAATCCAATGGCAGGAGCTGCAGAATATCTAGAAAGACTGAAGAAAAACCAAAAAATTATTTGGTCCCAATGCTGAGTGTCCCATACTGACCCCCGATGGTACAAAAAGAGATTGCAGCAAGCGTTACACTTTTATTAATGTCGTTCGTCGCAGAGCCCTAATGTTAATATAATACAATAAACTAACGATTATCTTCACAATCAATTAGTTGGCCGATTAATTGGTTCATTGGATAAAAAAAGGACCAAGGGTCTTTAAAGTCAATGCATTCATGATGTAACAGTTACATCATTGGTCCTTAAGGGGTTAATATGGAATAGATCTACCTGAAAAAGAAAACAACACAATGGTGCAAACCATAAAAAAATGTAAACTGAATTGGGGAAATGCACTTACAAAGGACATAAATATGGGCATATCAGTGTCTAACAACACTTAAAATCACCCGAAGATCTCTCCAGAACCTCTGGAAAGATTAACCCCTTCACTACCAAGTGATTTTACAAAAAAATGTATCAGAAATCAGTGGTTTTTTTGTAAAATAATTTTGAATTAATTATAAAGTAAGAAATATTTGAGTTTATACCTATTTTATTTCTTACAGTAAATAACCTACTTTGGCCAGTAGATGGCACCATCTACTGCCAAATTGAGTTACAGTGGTTTGAGCGGCTGGTCTATTTTTTTTTCCTGCATCAGCTGCTGGAAGCCGGATATTTCAGAGCTTTGAGCAGCTGATTTTAGCGTTTTAGCTCTTTGGACATTGTGCTGACAGGGCTAAAAATTTGGGGGCAACTTGTGTTGAGTGGAAAAGTGCCGAATCTGGGCCGGCTGCTGAGTGGAGAAATGCCAAATGTGGCCCATGTTCTGAGAAAGCGAGGCATCTGGCCCGCCTGAAGCCTTCTGCAGACGTATAGCCCAAAAGCGTTGGAATGGGTCAATGAAATTTTTGTAAAAATACAGTGTCCTAGCTTTAAATTGTAACGGCAGCAGTTCATGGAGCAATAGTCACTCACATGAGCCGCTGTATATGGCTCGAACTTCAGGGCACACTGGAGAAAAGGTAAGGGCTCCCCATAAACCCCCAGACGTACTGACGACCCCCCCCCCGATGTAAAAGGATAAACTATTATACAATGAAAATAATAACACCAATAAGAACCAGAAATAAGATGCTGAAACGCGTTTCGCTTTTTCCACGCGACGCGGGGCTTACATCTGTTTTTACGTGTCATACACACCAGTGACCCGAACATCCTCTTTGGGGAGAGATTAAAAAAAAAATCAATTAATAAATACTGAAATAACCCAATAAATCCTTTTTATTCTTGAGATGAATTTTTGGGTATTTTCGCTTTGCAGTATTAAATCCTGGAGATAAACGCGTACATCGTGAGAGCTCTTGTCTTTGTCTTTTATGTATTTTTTTGTTCACTTTCAATGTTCTTTTCGAAGTTCCTGTTTTTCCACAAGCCGAGCATTTCCCGCAGCCATAAAAACTTTCTTTTTTTTGTCTCAATATGTTTTGACTTTGATGTTTCTTTTATTTGTTTATAATCGTTTCACTATGATCGCGTCTCTGTTCCCATTTTATTCTCTGTCTCCTCTATAAATGATTGCTGCTGGTCTCCTGCCCTCCAGATGTTTCCACGATTCACCCTCTCGAATAATCAACGAATGCTTATGGATTTTTTTTTATAAAACGTTTTTTCTCTGTGTATTAAAATGACAGATAATTGGAAATTTTGTTTTTATTTTACAGCTTTCCTTTTATATTCTTATATTTTAATTATTCCGTCCCATTTAGATTTTTTATTTGTTCAATTACGTTGGTCAGTCCTTTCCCAGTGGTCCCTTTTCCCCCCTAAAAATGTACTTTTAATTTATTTGTATATGATGTTTTTTTTAATTTAAGGTTTCTTCACAATCTAATGCTAATAAATTGACGTTTTGCTGCTGCCTTGTGCCTTATATTTAAAAATCCAGCCTTTTGTGTATAATTATTTATGTCTAATGATATAAAGCAGGTCTGTGTTACAATTAAAATAAAATAATCATAATATAAAATATATATATAACAAAGCAGGAGGAGAGCCACCAACTTTAACGAGTTTAACAACGCAATTGAATTTCAAGATTTTAACAATTTATAACCCATTAAACCCATTTTTAGAAGATTTTTAACCCTAAGCTCTGTTAAAAAAAATTATGTGAGTTTAGTTCACAAAATATGCCAATAAATTGCTTAACCCCGTCACTACCAAGTGATTTTCCAAAAAAAAATTGTCAGTGATTTTTTTTGAAAAATCATTTTTTTATTAATTATTCTGTAAAAAATATTTAGAAATGCTCCCAATTAATTTGTTACTGTACTAACATATTTGGCCAGTAGATGGTGCCATCTACTGTCAAACTGAGTTACAGTTGCAGCCCGTGGTTCACCGCAATAAATGTATCGGCTGCTGAAAGTCCGATGTCAGGAAAATCCAGTTGACTGATTATACACAGGTTCAGCTCTTTTGGGTATTACGCACATGTGAGAGCATGATGGGGACTTTCCCTCCTAAATAGGTTCACTTGCAAGGTGTGGTGTATGTATATACAGTATATATATATATATATATCTCCCCAGTGTAATGGTGTTTTGGCACGGCACGCTTAATGTCAGATTCCCAGTGCCCTCTGTACTGGGATACAGTGTGTGTTTGCATCACAGGGGGTGATGTTAATGAGTTCTATCAGTTTAACAATGAAGACACATGGACAAAGCAGATTTCTAGAAAGGCATTTTATTTAAAGCGTCAGTGACTCCGGCAGCGCATTCTATGTACACAGTATCGGCATAAATCAGAGTGAAACATCTCACACGAGTCTCGCTGGGAATAAAGACCTTAATCATCTCTACGTGTGTACCCCACGGGGAGGATAGGGGCGTCTGGGGGTCCCTGCGTCACAATAAATATATAAATATCTCTCATTTAATATGGGATCAGTCAGGACACTGAGAACTCAAGGGGAATCTAATGCTACCTAAATCTGACATGCGTATGGCCGGCTGAGCATGATGGGACCCGAGCCGCCGCGCTCAGCCAGCATTGCCACAGACACACGGCGAGCAAAGACTGATTTAACATGTTCACTTAGAACCCTTTATATACACATTACAGGCCGGGATGCACATGACAGTGCGCCCTGAGGATGCGAGCACGGTGTGAAACGCGTCGACCGTATTACACTGCTTGATGTTTACTGCGTTATCCAGAACCTGACCCTGCGCTGGAAACCAAACTACTCAGTCCAGACCGATGAGAGCCAAAGGACCCCGATACATTGGGACTATAACTCTCAGTGTACCCATCCTGTATCATCAGGAGATCCACTGACATCCCAATCTCACTGCAGAGACATCACAACGGACACGGCTCATTCCATCCCTCGTTCCTTCTTAATATGGGCTTAAATCGTCATAAAGGACCCGATTCTATGTTTATGGTTTTGCTGTGACTTTATTTTCTGTTTTATTTATTTAATCTTTAATAAATCACCCAGTTCTCTTCACTAAATGTCAGTAAATGAAATCTGAACGTCTTAATACTTTGAGCCTTATTACTTTAATAATGAAATATTAAGGGTCGCGCCCGCTGATTCACGTACCTGGAATGTGACCTCATTAACATATGAGTCATTTGCACGTGGGGTGAGATCTATGGCTCTGTGTGATCACGTGACCGCGTGCACTTAAATTTTAAAAAAAATAATAATAAAAAAAAAAATCAAACTATAATAAATACAATAAACATTTAATACCCAAATGGTCACATCAAGGGTATAAAACCAGCAGTGGACCAAGTGACGCGACACAACCCATGTTTTATGACACTGCATGTTTTATGACATCATCGTAACTTTATCACTTCAATACGGCGAGTGATTATTTACTCCTCCTCTATTTCCCATGTTTCCAGTTTCACTCGGTCGCTGGATTTTTTGATCATTTTCACCCAGGGATCTGTTCTTCATTTTGGCGCCTCTCAGCCATTCCCTCTCGTTGAAAATTCAGTGAATTCACTATTTATCGAATGCTCACCGTCTTTTGATGAAAATGGAGTCGCAGAAGCAGTTATAAGACGTGGCGAAACGCGCCCATAAGCATCAAAGTAGCCTCGAGCTGAAAAAAAAATCGGAAGTCTCCTATTCTCCTAACAGGAGGCTAGATAATAAAAATTTTGTAATAAAGTGTCTAAAAGAAAATTCCTTTAAAAAATAATAATAAAAAGGTCTGTTAAAAAATAAAGACTTTTAAAAAATATAAAGAAGTGTTTTAAAAAATACAAAAAATACACATAGATCTAAAAAAATAAAGAAAGAAAAAAGTTTTTGTAAAAAGTAAAAAATAATAAATGGTCTTTTAAAAAATTTATAAAAGGTAATCCATTTATTCCATTGAAACCTATTAGATTCGCCTGTTTAAACCTGTTGTATTGAAATCACTAAAATCAGGGCATTTTGCAGAATTTCGGTGTTTTGTGAAGTGATGATAGTTCTCTATGAAACAATTTCGGTGCCGCCGAATCTCAATGAATTGCGGCGAAATGCGCTATATTTCGTGTTCAATTTACCTGTATATGTTTTGTGAAAATACAGCTTAGTGATTGGACAAAATGACCAAAAAAAATTGCAGATAGGGTGAAATTCACTGTTCAATGCAATTCGTTGGAAAATTATCGTTACTAAATAATGCTCTGAGTTTCTCCTGAGGTTTAGTGAATGAGATGAGGATAATCGGGCGTCTAGCTGCCATTATGACTGATATATACTGTATCACGTGTTCTACCTGTGGATACTTTGTAACCTGCACCTTCTGTTCCATCAATACGGTCACTATCAATGCAGTGAAATGCCTGGGTCATGCATGTAAAGGGTCCTAAATGAACAGATATAGGCCCCTCCCAACATAATCTAAGACGCACAATAAGAGGGTAATGGAATATAAGAAGTGTGGTGTTGGACACGCTCCCCGTGCCAGTTGAAGGCCCTCTATGCTGGGCAGCGAGAGTCTCAGTCCTTGGGCCTATCAGAGTCCATCTAACATGTCTGTAAATGTAGAACGAGATGGGGTTTCAGTGCAGATTGAGTCGAGCTGTCGTGCTGACTCCAGTCCATGCAGTGTATTGATGGTGGCACCAGGTCACAAAATGAGCGGCAGCGCAGTGGCAGGGTGTATGTACAAGGTGGACGTCTCGCAGTCTTAGGGTTTCATTAAACGTCACTGTTTCTGTTGGACTTTAATTCTGTTTCTGCTTTTCCTCTTCTAGCTTGAAGTCTCTTGTCAGGCGTCGATGCCAGAGATGTTCACCACCTGGCTCTTGTCAGTAGATCCTTTCCTATAAGATAAAAAGACCCCATGAGAGCAGGGAACAAGCTGAGCACCGTCCTCACGTGGCTTTTTGACTCCGAGAAAGTCTACTTTTCGGCGTTCAGGTACTTACTTCACCTCTGTGTCTTCCAGCTTGACTCTAGGGATGGATTTCCCCAGGAGGTTGGTGTTGATGTACATGAGGACTCCGCGTCTCTGGGTTCGATAGCAGGTCAAGTCAACGGCCAACATTATCACCAGGAAAAGGATGAGTAGGATCCCAGTGATCACGCCGGCTCCCAGACGATTCTCTTCACCTGGAAATGACAGGTACAGAGATCACTCCATGAACTCTCATCTGCGAACTGACACATTAACCACCAGGTCAAGCTGATATCAGAGGGGAGCAGCAGGTTTATCATTTCAGTGAATGTTCTTGGGTGAAGACAGGTTCCTACGGGAACGTTTTGAATTAAAGTACTGAAGAAGTCATTCAATGCTACTTAATCAAAAGTAAAAATGGTGATAATCTGTGCCACTGGCGCCACCCGGTGGTGATGGCAAATAAACAACCTCAATACAATCAAATACAATGCATGTAAAAATCCACCATCCACATCATTAAATCCACCATCCAACTCAATAAATCCACGTCAATACATCCACCATCCAATTCAATAAATCCACCATCCACGTCAACACATCCACCATCCAACTCAATAAATCCACCATGCACGTCAATACATCCACCATCCACATCAATAAATCCACCATCCACATCAATAAATCCACCATCCACATCAATAAATCCACCATCCAATTCAAAACATCCAACATCCACATCAATAAATCCACCATCCAATTCAAAACATCCACATCAATAAATCCACCATCGAAGTCAATACTGCTTAACCATCCAATTCAAAACATCTAACATACAACTCAATAAATCCACCGTTCACCATCCATTCCATACATCTTCTAGTGCTACTCAGGTAAGAAGATCCTTCTACGTTTTAATCACCATGATATCATCTAACGCTGCTTTATCAGGAACACCCAGATAAATGCGAGTCACACGTTTTGATCTTCCAACAATGCAACATACAATCGACCTAGTGGACCATCTCAATGTGTTTACCACCTGCATCACCTAATGCTACACTGAACCTGGACTCCCCCACTCACTGAGCATGTCTAAAGTGGCCTCATGCGAGGCAGAAATGCAAAGAGCCCCAAACGTTTGACATGACCAGTTTCCAACAACAGCCATGAAGTGTGTCTGCAATGATAATAAGACTATGACCTACTCTTCACTTCGAGGACCATGGTGGCGCTCTCCTCCCCCAAGCTGTTCGATGCGTTGCAGGTGTATTCTCCTGCATCGGATTTATCGAGACCCACGATCAGCAGCTTCTGCCCATTGGAGCTCAGGATGTATTTCTCTCCATCGTGTAGGACAGGTTCTCCAGCCCTGCGAACATCAAAAAATAACAAAAACACATTGAATCGGGTCATCCTGGCACAAGGAACCAATAACGTTTATTTAAGTCATGATTTCCTGTTAAGCTCTTATGTCAGGTCCACGAAGGAAACCCGACCAATCAGTGGGCTGCTCATTCCCACCAAACCTATACATTGACTATAGAAAAGGCATCAACGGACAAATGGTATTTGCCCTATATTTACACTTTCCTCCTTATTCATCTACCCTCAACAAGCCAGTATCTCCTTCCACCGGATAAAGGGACCGGCCCCATTCTGCCGGCCAGATTTTCCATTTGTCTTTTTTTAATCCTTCCTGAATTAATAATCCCGGGCTCCGGAATGTGCATAGAATGATCTGAGACTCGGGCTCTGGAATGTGTATAGAATGATCTGAGACTCGGGCTCCGGCATGTGCATAGAATGATCTGAAACTCGGGCTCTGGAATGTGTATAGAATGATCTGAAACTCAGGCTCTGGAATGTGTATAGAATGATCTGAGACTTGGGCTCCGGAATGTGCATAGAATGATCTGAGACTCGGGCTCCGGAATGTACATAGAATGATCTGAGACTCGGGCTCCTGAATGTGTATAGAATGATCTGAGACTCGGGCTCCGGAATGTACATAGAATGATCTGAGACTCGGGCTCCGGCATGTGTATAGAATGATCTGAGACTCGGGCTCCAGAATGTACATAGAATGATCTGAGACTCGGGCCCCGGCATGTGCATAGAATGATCCGAGACTCGGACTCCGGCATGTGTATAGAATGATCTGAAACTCGGGCTCTGGAATATGTATAGAATGATCTGAGACTCGGGCTCCGGAATGTGCATAGAATGATCTGAGACTTGGGCTCCGGAATGTACATAGAATGATCTGAGACTCGGCTCCGGCATGTGCATAGAATGATCTGAGACTCGGGCTCCGGCATGTGCATAGAATGATCTGAGACTCGGGCTCCGGCATGTGCATAGAATGATCTGAGACTCGGGCTCCGGCATGTGTATAGAATGATCTGAAACTCGGGCTCTGGAATATGTATAGAATGATCTGAGACTCGGGCTCTGGAATGTGCATAGAATGATCTGAGACTCGGGCTCCGGAATGTACAAAGAATGATCTGAGACTCGGGCTCCGGCATGTGCATAGAATGATCTGAGACTCGGGCTCCGGCATGTGCATAGAATGATCTGAGACTCGGGCTCTGGAATGTGCATAGAATGATCTGAGACTCGGGCTCCGGAATGTGTATAGAATGATCTGAGACTCGGGCTCCGGCATGTGTATAGAATGATCTGAGACTCTGGCTCCGGCATGTGCATAGAATGATCTGAGACTCGGGCTCCGGAATGTGTATAGAATGATCTGAGACTCGGGCTCCGGAATGTGCATAGAATGATCTGAGACTCGGGCTCCGGAATGTGCATAGAATGATCTGAGACTCGGGCTCCGGAATGTACATAGAATGATCTGAGACTCGGGCTCCGGAATGTACATAGAATGCTCTGAGACTCGGGCTCTGGAATGTGTATAGAATGATCTGAGACTTGGGATCCGGAATGTGCATAGAATGATCTGAGACTCGGGCTCCGGAATGTACAGTGGCAAGAAAAAGTATGTGAACCCTTTGGGATTATGTGGAGTTTTGCATGAATTGGTCATAAAATGTGCTCTGATCTTCATCTAAGTCACAACAATTTGAAAAACACAGTCTGCTTAAAATAATACAACACAAACATTATATGTTTTCATGTGTTTATTGAATAGAACATGTAAACATTCACAGTGCAGGGTGGAAAAAGTATGTGAACCCCTAGCCTAATGACTTCTCCAAGAGCTAATTGGAGCCAGGAGTGAGCCAACCTTGAGTCCAATCAGTGTGATATTATTGGATGGGTTGCTGAAAGCTGTCCTGCCCTTTAAAAACACACACCAGTTTTGGGTTTACTGGTTTCAAGAAGCACTGCCTGATGTGAACCATGCCTCACAGAAAAGAGCTCTCAGAAGACCTACGATCAAGAATTGTTGATTTGCATGAAGCTGGAAAGGGTTACAAAAGTATCTCCAAAAGCCTTGATGTTCATGTGTCCACGGTAAGACAGACTGTCTACAAATGGAGAAAGTTCAGCACTGTTGCTACTCTCCCTAGGCGTGGACGTGCCGTAAAGATGACTGCAAGAGCACAGCGCAGAATGCTTAATGAGGTAAAGAAGAATCCTAGAGTGTCAGCTAAAGACTTACAGAAATCTCTGGCACATGCTAACATTTTTGATGACACATCTACAATAAGGAAAACATTAAACAAGAATGGAGTACATGAGAGAACACCACGGAGGAAGCCATTGCTGTCCAAAAAGAATATTGCAGCACGTTTGAAGTTTGCAAAAGAGCACCTGGATGTTCCACAGCACTACTTGCAAAATATTCTGTGGACAGATGAAACCAAAATTGAGTTGTTTGGAAAAAAACACACAACACTATGTGTGGAGAAAAAAAGGCACAGCACACCAACATCAAAACCTCATCCCCACTGTAAAACATGGCGGAGGGAGCATCATGGTTTGGGGCTGCTTTGCTGCCTCAGGGCCTGGACGGATTGTTGTCATTGATGGAAAAATGAATTCCAGAGTTTATCAAGACATTTTGCAGGAAAACGTAAGACCATCTGTCCGCCAACTGAAGCTCCGCAGAGGATGGGTGATGCAACAGGACAATGACCCAAAGCATGCAAGTAATTCAACAAAAGAATGGCTTCAACAAAACAAAATACGCCTTCTGGAGTGGCCCAGTCAGAGTCCTGACCTCAACCCGATTGAAATGCTGTGGCATGACCTTAAGAGAGCGATTCACACCAGACATCCCAAGAATATTGCTACACTGAAACAGTTTTGTGAAGAGGAGTGGTCCAAAATGACTCCAGATCGTTGTGCAGGTCTGATCTGCAACTACAGGAAACGTTTGGTTGAGGTTATTGCTGCCAAAGGAGGGTCAACCAGTTATTAAGTCCAAAGGTTCACATACTTTTTCCACCCTGCACTGTGAATGTTTACATGTTCTATTCAATAAACACATGAAAACATATAATGTTTGTGTTGTATTATTTTAAGCAGACTGTGTTTTTCAAATTGTTGTGACTTAGATGAAGATCAGAGCACATTTTATGACCAATTCATGCAAAACTCCACGTAATCCCAAAGGGTTCACATACTTTTTCTTGCCACTGTACATAGAATGATCTGAGACTCGGGCTCCTGAATGTGCATAGAATGATCTGAGACTCGGCCGCGGAGCTGATACCTTCTCCAGTTCACTTGCGGAGCGGGGTTACCGGTGACGGAGCAGGTCAGGGAGGTGTTCGATTTTGATGAGGCGTTCAGGCGGTCGTTCTGCAGATGTATGACCGGGGCAGCTGCGCATAACAAAAAAAAAATCGATTTTAGGCATTAGACGTGTCAGGGGTTAATTAATCAATAAGCAAAACTAAAACAACAGCAATAAAACCAGAAATTGGAGGAAACTGCGTGTTTTACGAGAAAAAACGACTAGCTTTAGAACTTGTTTGGTTTTTCCTGAATTGTAACATTCCCTCAGTCACACCTTCCACCACGTGAGAGGGTCACAGCGGGTCACAGAGGGTCACAGCGGGTCACGGGTGCTTCAGGCTGTGGTCAAGACCTAATAAATGTGGGAAATCACCAGCACACCCCGAATATACAGAGGAGACCAAAAAAACACCCACACCCTGAATATATGGAGGAGCCCCTAAAAAGACACCCACACACCCTGAATATATGGAGGAGCCCCTAAAAACACACCCGCACACCCTGAATATATGGAGGAGCCCCTAAAAAGACACCCGCACACCCTGAATATATGGAGGAACCCCAAAACAGACACACACACACCCTGAATATATGAAGGAGCCCCTAAAAAGACACCCACACACCCTGAATATATGGAGGAACCCCTAAAAAGACACCCGCACACCCTGAATATATGGAGGAACCCCAAAACAGACACACACACACCCTGAATATATGAAGGAGCCCCTAAAAAGACACCCACACACCCTGAATATATGGAGGAGACCCAAAAAAGACACCCACACACCCTGAATATATGGAAGGCCCCATAAAAGACACCCACACACCCTGAATATATGGAGGAGCCCCTAAAAACACACCCGCACACCCTGAATATATGGAGGAGACCCGAAAAAGACACCCGCACACCCTGAATATATGGAAGGCCCCATAAAAGACACCCACACACCCTGAATATATGGAGGAGCCCCTAAAAACACACCCGCACACCCCGAATATATGGAGGAGCCCCTAAAAAGACACCCACACACCCTGAATATATGGAGGAACCCCTAAAAAGACACCCACACACCCTGAATATATGGAGGAGCCCCTAAAAATACACCCACACACCCTGAATATATGGAGGAGCCCCTAAAAACACACCCACACCCTGAATATATGGAGGAACCCCTAAAAACACACCCACACACCCTGAATATATGGAGGAAGCCCCTAAAAACACACCCACAAACCCTGAATATATGGAGGAGCCCCTAAAAGACACCCGCACACCCTGAATATATAGAGGAACCCCTAAAAAGGCACAGACGCTTATGCTGCACTAATTTGGCCATTGCTCACCATTCACAATGACGGTCATGGTCTTCTGGTCCCTCTCGTTGCGGTTGTCAATGGAGGCGCGGCAGCTGTAGGGACCGGCATCAGACAGCTGGATCTTCCCAATCTGGAGGCTTCCGTCACCGCCGACAGAGACACGACCTAGAGGGGGAACGGCAGACACATAAAGAGTGTAAGAAACATAGCAGGACTCTCAGACAGCGGGACGTTCTGTAACCTGGTGTCGATCCTCCGGGCCTGGCATCAAAGCTTCATCAAATGTACGAAATGTCGAAACGCGTCGGCTCTGACTCTGCTAAATTTGACCTTTGCACTAACCTGGGTCCTGGCTCAGTGACTCGCCGTTGTGCATCCAGGATATTTTGGGTTTGGGGATCCCTTCTGTTAAACAAGGCAGCTTAACCGACGCGCCGGCATTGAACTCCTGCTTTTTCCCAAAGTCACTGATGATCTTCGGTTTCTCTGTGGGACAGAATTAGGAGATAATTACCCCAAAAATTATAAATACTCCTTTACTGGTTAATAATTCTTAGCTCGGAGGGAACGGTGTGCGTTTTATCCTCTCTCCAGGATGTTGGTTTTTGAAATATTTTTACTCTTTTAATAAAATCACAGCTTTTAATTATATATATTTATAAAAAAATTATAAATAAGTATATATAATATAGAAATGTGTAATACATATTTAAAAAATATAACTATATATTATAAAAATATGTAATATATATATATATTAATTAAGGTAAATCAAGAGGCCTCACATCCATGTAGAAATCGTGATATTTGCCAGCTCTGGTGCTACCAATGTGCCATAGACATACAATTCCAGAAAAAGGGGCTCACAGGAAGCTTTCTTCATACAAATATAATACAGTATCTGTCAGGTATATTACACAGAAAAGGAGAATTTTAAAATGGATGTTTGTAGCCATTTTGTTTTGAAAGACAGTTTTTCTTCAAAATTTCTCTAGGTTTAGAAATGAACGAGATTTTTTTTACAGAGTTCATTCCTGGGTGAAGTCTTTTATATTTTTTTTAAGAAGTGGCAGACATGAATGGAACCTAGAATGTTTGTGTGTGATAAGGCTAAGGTTTAAGTGCTAAGACGTGTCATAATTAAATTTATTGGTCTGTCTTAAAACAAAAGATATTTTGTCTTTTGGGTATAGGAATAAGAGTTAATATTCTGTAATATAGATTTATATTCACAAAATATATGTTTATAATCAAGGTATATTTTATTATATATACAGTAGGAAATATATATTCCAATAAATATTGTAGAAAGTATATAATTGGTAAATAATAAAATTTACTAAAGAATAGATTTTGTTGAGTTAACCAGAAAAGAATTCAGCTGAAAGTGAGTAACTAAAAGGGAGTAGGGATATAAATCAAAGATGACAGATGGAGACACTGTGTCTAAAGACTGGGAGAAGAGAAGGTCTTTTGTGTAGATTGAACTTTTGACCCGAGATAAGAAAATTAAAAAGAAATGGGTGAATTAATTAAGAAGTGCAATACTGCCCTCTAGAGGATAGTAAATATAATAATTGATATAGCAATAATGGAGCCAGTGACATCAAATTGGCTATAATAAGTGGCAATGTTGGTTACAAGTCAGTCGGAGATTCAAGCAGTCAGACTCACACCGCAATGCATTCAGACGTCCAGTACACATGACACTCTGAAGTCGGAGATTCCAGCATTCACAGACTCACACTGCAATGCATTAGACATGACACTCTGAGAGTCCAAGATTCCAACACTCAGACTCACACCACAATGCAGGCACATCCCAAGACATGAGGCAATCAAGATTCTCCCTAAATTTCTGACTCTCACCAAATCTCTAACTCACATGCATTGATTATCTGATCGATAATCTTCACACATTCCAAAAATCACTACATCAGGAATTCCAAGGCAGACTTATCAACATCCAAATTGGACAGGTAATGTATGAAATAAGGAATTAATGTAAATATATATTTGTAGAGATTCTTGCAACGTAGCCTGAGACTTCTCGGATACGGTTAAATCCAAATTCAAAGTATTTTCTATTCTGCAGATAGAAATATGAAGAAGTGGATATAAGGATTTATTCCTAAAAGAAATGTTGTGAGATTGATACCAATATATATATTGAATTTGGAAATTACTGTGATTAAAATTAATAAGCAAGGAATTATATAACTACAAAATAAAAAGCAAAAGATTAGAAGTTTAATTCTCGAGATTAGGGGAGGATTCACTAAATAAGTTTTTATTACTTATCATTAAATTAGCTCATCTTTTGTTGATCCATGTAGCATAGAGATATATATATATATATATCTATAAGAGCTGGCTGGTTAAACATTGTTTGCTGGGAAATGCATGTTGTATTAAGCAGAAATGTTTATTAACCATTTCTGTATTAGTTACTAACTGATAAGGTAAATGATATTAATCATATATGCAGTTACTAACCGGAGATACATATATTGTGAAGCTAGTTTTTATATGCTGATGGATTGTGGTTTATAAATTTTTGTTTATGATATGAGATTTGAAACTTTTTTGTATACGTAATAAATATATATATTTTTATCCGATTATTGATTATTGTATTTTTTAAAGCAAAACACAGACAATTAAAAGAATTCAGGATAATTTCTAAGAAATATAGACGATTGATAATTGTGTCTCGTATAAGTTTCTTATGAAATAACAATCCCTGATATATTGGAGGCAACTGCCGAGATAGGTCCAGTAAATCCAATATAGACATATTGGAGGCTTGGCTGATGAGTCCAATATATAACGTGTTGTATTCACGTGCAGAGATTATATCCGACATATCTATTTATTCCATAGAAAATATGTCTTGAGAAAAGTTTCTGTGTGGACTGAAACGACGACATATTTTCTATGGAGATATTATATTTGTATGAAGAAAGTCTCCTGTGCGCACCTTTTTCTGAAATTGTATATATATAATAAAATATAATGCAAAATTATATAATATAATATTTAAAAAATATAACTAAATGTAATATATAATAAAATAAAAAATATACCTATATATATAACAAAAAATATAACTAAATGTAATATATAATAAAATAAAAAATATAACTATATATATTCATAACAAAAAATATAGCTAAATAGAATATATAATAAAATATATAATAATACGATAATGTATAATAAATCTAATGTATAATAAAATATAATAGAGTAAAATATGAAAGAGGAAGCTGATAGGAAGGACTCACGTATGATGGACAGTCGGATCTTCTCCTCGGATTCTTCGCCCGAGTCGGTCTCGGCTTTGCATGTGATGACCTGGTCAGGCTCGATGCTCGATAAAGTTATGTTCAGGCCGATCAGAGTCTCGTCGACTTTTTTCAGCTCATATCTCCCGGGGTCGCTTTCCACTTCACCGTCATCATTCATCCACTTCAGGTCTGCCTCCTGCGATGCTGTGATGGAGAGAGACGGGAGGACGTCAGCACCGCGGCCAACTGTCCAACAAGCCACGACAGCCACAGTTTGTTCGCGGCATTCGGGGGATTTTAATTTTGAGGCAGATGACTTGAGGTCAGAGACCGGGGAGGACAATTCACCCCTGGACCCTGAGAACCAACCTGGAACTGATCTGGAAAAACAGGGATTGTTGGCAACGATGTATGATTGGTGATGGAAGGCCCGTATTCCCAGTGTGTGAGGTACCCACTGATAAAACATGGCAGCTTAGCAGCGCGTTCACTACATTGCACAGTAACAGTTTCCAATTCCATATGAAGTCATCCATTACACGGCTGGTAACGCACTCTTCATGGGAGGGGTCAGTCAACCCCGCAGCAAAACGCCACCCCGCAGCATGTATAATCCATACACTGCAGGTAAGGAATCATAAAGGAATCCCAGGTGACCTGCCTTGATTTCCTTCCTGCAGCGTATGAATTCTACATGTTGCAGGGCAGCACTTTTCCCTGTGCTCCCCCTCTGCATGAAATAATATTATGTGTCCAGTGAAACATGGCCGACCTGGCGACCCTATACACAAAATAAAAGTAATAATGACCTTATATTTTATTAAACGCATATTTTGTGACGCCCTGGACGTCGCCCGCCTCTCGGCAAAGCTCATGCTGAGGTGCAGTGAAAGGGTTAATAAAGGGGTTAAGGCTCACCTTTGCACATGAAGTACTTGGCTTCTCCTAAGTAGATTTCGCCGTTGGACGGGATGATGTTCAAGTTGAGCTTCTTTGAGGAATGCGCTGATAGAGCGATAAACAAACATAATAAACATGAAAACGAATAAATACAAAGTAACAGGATTTACACATTATGCAGAATTCCCAGCGCTATTAACATAGTATATCTATGTTTGCGGGACGCCATATTGGATTGCGCAGCGGCTGCGTGACGTCATAATAGATTGTGTTTGCAGGACTCCATATTGAATTGCGCAGTGATTGCGGTATGCCACAATGGATTGCGCAGTGTTTCCGGGATGCCATAATGGATTGCGCAGTGTTTACGGGACACCATAATGGATTGCGCAGTGTTTATGGGATGCCATAATGGATTGCGCAGTGTTTACGGGACACCATAATGGATTGCGCAGTGTTTATGGGATGCCATAATGGATTGCGCAGTATTTGCAGCCTTGCAGGACATCATAATGGATTGTGCAGTATTTGCAGGACATCATAATGGATTGCGCAGTGCTTGCAGGACGCCATAATGGATTGCGCAGTGTTTACGGGATGCCATAATGGATTGCGCAGTGTTTACGGATGCCATAATGGATTGCGCAGTATTTGCAGCCTTGCAGGACGCCATAATGGATTGCGCAGTGTTTACGGGATGCCATAATGGATTGCGCAGTGTTTACAGGACGCCATAATGGATTGCGCGTTGTATACAGGACGCCATAATGGATTGCGCAGTGTTTACAGGACGCCATAATGGATTGCACGTTGTTTACAGGACGCCATAATGGATTGCGCAGTGTTTACAGGATGTCATAATGGATTGCGCGGTGTTTACAGGACGCCATAATGGATTGTGCAGTGTTTACGGGATGCCATAATGGATTGCGCAGTGTTTAGAGGATGCCATAATGGATTGCGCGGTGTTTACAGGACGCCATAATGGATTGCGCAGTGTTTACGGGACGCCATAATGGATTGCGCAGTGGTTTTGCACCCCATGGTGCCCATAATTAATATTTTGACAGATACCACTTGGAATTACTAATCGTGCGTTTTCTCCATCCCTCGCGGCATGTGACATCCCTTTTCTGATTGGTCGGACACAGCGGCCTCGCTCGCGGCTCCGTCACGCTCTTGTGTTTTTCTTGGCTACCTCTGGTCGCAGATCTGGGACCGAGGCCAAAACACTTGGTGGACTGGGGCATAAATTACACAGCATCGCATCGTCCCGTCGCTGAGCGTGTGCGCGGCGCTCGCAGACCCTGCTGCTCTTCCTGTACGACCCCACGGCCTATTGTTCCCAGGTATAATAAGCAGGATCTGCTTAGCGGCGCGTATCCCCGCGGCTTACCGGTGCGCTACACTCACTGCAAGTTTAATCTCATATATTTTCTCATCCCAGATACTATTTCCCACAAATCATGACGCCCCGCCCCCCTCAGCTATTTAGTGAATCGGACCCTTTTACCCATTTGTGATTATGTCTATTTTTTTGTGATTTTGGGTAAAGAATTGTAGAAAGGTCAGAGGTGAAGGTGTCTGTGGTTCGGCAGGTTACAGCTGTCTGGTCATTTTATCATTAGGAATGTGGCGGGCAGCGAGGTTCCCTCTAAGCACTTTTTAGGAAGTGGCCCTTGGAGAGGGAGAAGAGGAACCTTTATAACAACGGGTGAGATTGGGCTCATCTCCAGCGAGGACATTGGAGTGCGGGCGTTATATGGATGACTCCAGTAACTCTTTCATTCCCAGAGATCCCGCAGATATCAGTGCTTAGAGGGAACACTGGTTGGGGAGTTCGGCTGGGACGCACCTTGTCGCTTCGTTTTGTCTCCTGAATCTCATATTATTTATATCTGACTGGCCCTATATTGTGCAGGCAGGCACTTTCATGTGCTGCCCACGGCATGTAGGCGCTCTGCTGACTGATCCGGTGGCCTCGCACAGCTCAGCGTTTCATCCCGTTACTCTCACAAGAAGCGGAGACTTCACCTAAACATTCAGCAAACACCGGCGCTAAGGGGGAGCGAAGACTAAACACAGGCGGCCTATTACAGCGTGCGCAGAGTCCGCAGACAAAACACCGGCGGCCTATTACAGCGTGCACAGAGTCCGCAGACAAAACACAGGCGGCCTATTACAGCGTGCGCAGAGTCCGCAGACAAAACACAGGCGGCCTATTACAACGTGCGCAGAGTCCGCAGACAAAACACAGGCGGCCTATTACAGCGTGCACAGAGTCCGCAGACAAAACACAGGCGGCCTATTACAGCGTGCACAGAGTCCGCAGACAAAACACAGGCGGCCAATTACAGCGTGCACAGAGTCCGCAGACAAAACACAGGCGGCCAATTACAGCGTGCACAGAGTCCGCAGACAAAACACAGGCGGCCTATTACAGCGTGCACAGAGTCCGCAGACAAAACAGGCGGCCAATTACAGCGTGCGCAGAGTCCGCAGACAAAACACAGGCGGCCTATTACAGCGTGCGCAGAATCCGCAGACAAAACACAGGCGGCCTATTACAGCGTGCGCAGAGTCCGCAGACAAAACACAGGCGGCCAATTACAGTGTGCGCAGAGTCCGCAGACAAAACACAGGCGGCCTATTACAGCGTGCGCAGAGTCCGCAGACAAAACACAGGTAGCCTATTACAGCGTGCACAGAGTCCACAGACAAAACACCGGCAGCCTATTACAGCATGCACAGAGTCCGCAGACAAAACACAGGCAGCCTATCACAGCGTGCGCAGAGTCTGCAGACAAAACACAGGCGGCCTATTACAGCGTGCACAGAGTCCGCAGACAAAACACAGGCAGCCTATTACAGCATGCACAGAGTCCGCAGACAAAACACAGGCAGCCTATTACAGCATGCGCAGAGTCTGCAGACAAAACACAGGTAGCCTATCACAGCGTGCGCAGAGTCCGCAGACAAAACACAGGCGGCCTATTACAGCGTGCACAGAGTCCGCAGACAAAACACAGGCGGCCTATTACAGCGTGCGCAGAGTCCGCAGACAAAACACAGGCAGCCTATTACAGCGTGCACAGAGTCCGCAGACAAAACACAGGCGGCCTATTACAGCGTGCGCAGAGTCCGCAGACAAAACACAGGCAGCCTATTACAGCGTGCGCAGAGTCCGCAGACAAAACACAGGCGGCCTATTACAGCGTGCGCAGAGTCCGCAGACAAAACACCGGCAGCCTATTACAACGTGCGCAGAGTCCGCAGACAAAACACAGGCAGCCTATTACAGCGTGCGCAGAGTCCGCAGACAAAACACAGGCGGCCTATTACAGCGTGCGCAGAGTCCGCAGACAAAACACCGGCAGCCTATTACAGCGTGCGCAGAGTCCGCAGACAAAACACCGGCAGCCTATTACAACGTGCGCAGAGTCCGCAGACAAAACACAGGTAGCCTATTACAACGTGCACAGAGTCCGCAGACAAAACACAGGCAGCCTATTACAGCGTGCGCAGAGTCCGCAGACAAAACACAGGCAGCCTATTACAACGTGCACAGAGTCCGCAGACAAAACAGAGGCGGCCTATTACAGCGTGCGCAGAGTCCGCAGACAAAACACCGGCAGCCTATTACAACGTGCACAGAGTCCGCAGACAAAACAGAGGCGGCCTATTACAGCGTGCGCAGAGTCCGCAGACAAAACACCGGCAGCCTATTACAGCGTGCGCAGAGTCCGCAGACAAAACACAGGCAGCCTATTACAACGTGCACAGAGTCCGCAGACAAAACAGAGGCGGCCTATTACAGTGTGCGCAGAGTCCGCAGACAAAACACCGGCAGCCTATTACAACGTGCACAGAGTCCGCAGACAAAACACAGGCAGCCTATTACAGCGTGCGCAGAGTCCGCAGACAAAACACAGGCGGCCTATTACAGCGTGCGCAGAGTCCGCAGACAAAACAGAGGCGGCCTATTACAGCGTGCGCAGAGTCGCAGTCCGACAAAACACCGGCAGCCTATTACAACGTACGTGCACAGAGTCCGCAGACAAAACACAGGCAGCCTATTACAGCGTGCGCAGAGTCCGCGACAAAACACAGGCGGCCTATTACAGCGTGCGCAGAGTCCGCAGACAAAACAGAGGCGGCCTATTACAGCGTGCGCAGAGTCCGCAGACAAAACACGGCAGCCGGCAGCTTTACAACGTGCACAGAGTCCGCAGACAAAACACAGGCAGCCTATTACAGCGTGCGCAGAGTCCGCAGACAAAACACAGGCGGCCTATTACAGCGTGCACAGAGTCCGCAGACAAAACAGAGGCGGCCTATTACAGCGTGCGCAGAGTCCGCAGACAAAACAGAGGCGGCCTATTACAGCGTGCGCAGAGTCCACAGACAAAACACAGGCGGCCTATTACAGCGCGCGCAGAGTCCACAGACAAAACACAGGTAGCCTATTACAGCGTGCGCAGAGTCCGCAGACAAAACAGAGGCGGCCTATTACAGCGTGCGCGGAGTCCACAGACAAAACACAGGCGGCCTATTACAGCGCGCAGAGTCCGCAGACAAAACACAGAGACGTCACGAGACGCTGCCTAAGCTGGGGGAGGGGGAGAGGGGGTGACTGTAAAACTGGTGTTTTCAGTTCAAAATAATAAACTATTCATTATATCATGATTTTTGATCCTTCTGGGACCCCGGATCACCGGCTGGAATGCATTTGGTCTTAGATTGTTCTCAGTGTCTCTAACTTGTATGTCCCACCTATTCTACAGCGCTACAGCGTTTGTTGGTGCTTTATAAATAATTGTTATTATGGCCAGCGTGTCTGATTCATAAACCCAGCTGCGTAATCATGGCAGGAGCGACGGGATTCCCCTCTGATTTATTGCCCTCGGCGTATGAATTCTGCATATTGCGGGGCAGCATTTCTGATGTGTAGCCCATCAGCATGAATAAATTATATAATGAGTCCAGGGATACAGATCTGGCAGCGCTGCTCCTCCCAGAGACAAACCGGCAAGCACAGCCCACCCTCATCCCCCTGCTGAGGGACCAGAATCCTGACCGATTGTCCCCCAGGAATAACCAGACGAGGTGACGATCAGAAAAGTTATGATCAGCTAATTATAGAACTCAACGAGTTAATAACCAATGAGAAAACAATAAGGTGGAAAAAATGGCGCAGATAATGTGTAGATGGTCGGTCTTGGGTAGCAGCAAGGGCACAAACGCACACTCCCAAGTGCGAATAGTCAATGGATAAAATAATGGGTAGAGTCCTCCGCTTACGCCAAGTGTCCAGTGAGTAATACTTCAAGATAATCTAGAAAACATAATAGGAGGATACATTTGCGCAGTACATACATTCTTATGACACCTGGTTTCCAGAGAGAAAGTATTCAACTCACTTTTTTCTGAGCCCCATAAAGTCGGCTCTGGACTATATAGGCATATATCTGTGGATATGATCTCACCAGCGTCCTTCCCAGCAACCATCCGTGGTGATAACCTGGTCCATAGATGAAATATTGGATCCCCGGGATATGTCACAGACGAAAAGTCGGCAGGATAAAATAAAGTAAAATTTATTACATGTATATTTTTCTGCACTTTGATAAAGACCAATTAGGTCGAAACGTGTTAGTGCTGCAATAAATTTTACTTTATTTTATCCTGCCGACTTTTCGTCTGTGACATATCCCGGGGATCCAATATTTCATCTATGGACCAGGTTATCACCACGGATGAGATCATATCCACAGATATATGCCTATATAGTCCAGAGCCAACTTTATGGGGCTCAGAAAAAAGTGAGTTGAATACTTTCTCTCTGGAAACCAGGTGTCATAAGGATGTACTGCGCAATGTATGTCTCCTATTATGTTTTCTAGATTTTCTTGAAGTATTACTCACTGGACACTTGGCGTAAGCGCGAGGACTCTACCCATTATTTTATCCATTGAGTTAATAACCAAGCCAGCACATAAACATATAAAGCGTAAACACAGTGAAACATGAGGACACCTGACGCCGTGTCTGTGTGATATTATAAAGTGCGCTCACCTGACGTTGTGTCTGTGTGATATTATAAAGTGCGCTCACCTGACGTTGTGTCTGTGTGATATTATAAAGTGCGCTCACCTGACGTTGTGTCTGTGTGATATTATAACGTGCGCTCACCTGACGTCGTGTCTGTGTGATATTATAAAGTGCGCTCACCTGACGTTGTGTCTGTGTGATATTATAAAGTGCGCTCACCTGACGTTGTGTCTGTGTGATATTATAAAGTGCGCTCACGTGATGCCGTGTCTGTGTGATATTATAAAGTGCGCTCACCTGACGCCGTGTCTGTGTGATATTATAACGTGCGCTCACCTGACGTTGTGTCTGTGTGATATTATAAAGTGCGCTCACGTGATGCCGTGTCTGTGTGATATTATAAAGTGCGCTCACGTGATGCCGTGTCTGTGTGATATTATAAAGTGCGCTCACGTGATGCCGTGTCTGTGTGATATTATAAAGTGCGCTCACCTGACGTTGTGTCTGTGTGATATTATAAAGTGCGCTCACCTGACGTTGTGTCTGTGTGATATTATAAAGTGCGCTCACCTGACGCCGTGTCTGTGTGATATTATAAAGTGCGCTCACCTGACGCTGTGTCTGTGTGATATTATAAAGTGCGCTCACCTGACGCTGTGTCTGTGTGATATTATAAAGTGCATTCACCTGACGCAGTGTCTGTGTGATATTATAAAGTGCAGTCACCTGTCGCCGTGTCTGTGTGATATAACGTGCGCTCACCTGACGCTGTGTCTGTGTGATATTATAAAGTGCGCTCACCTGACCCCGTGTCTGTGTGATATTATAAAGTGCGCTCACCTGACGCTGTGTCTGTGTGATATTATAAAGTGCGCTCACCTGACGCTGTGTCTGTGTGATATTATAAAGTGCAGTCACCTGTCGCCGTGTCTGTGTGATATAAAGTGCGCTCACCTGACGCCGTGTCTGTGTGATATTATAAAGTGCAGTCACCTGTCGCCGTGTCTGTGTGATATAAAGTGCGCTCACCTGACGCTGTGTCTGTGTGATATTATAAAGTGCGCTCACCTGACCCCGTGTCTGTGTGATATTATAAAGTGCGCTCACCTGACGCTGTGTCTGTGTGATATTATAAAGTGCGCTCACCTGACGCAGTGTCTGTGTGATATTATAAAGTGCAGTCACCTGTCGCCGTGTCTGTGTGATATAAAGTGCGCTCACCTGACGCCGTGTCTGTGTGATATTATAAAGTGCAGTCACCTGTCGCCGTGTCTGTGTGATATAAAGTGCGCTCACCTGACGCTGTGTCTGTGTGATATTATAAAGTGCGCTCACCTGACCCCGTGTCTGTGTGATATTATAAAGTGCGCTCACCTGACGCCGTGTCTGTGTGATTATAAAGTGCACTCACCTGACGCCGTGTCTGTGTGATTATAAAGTGCACTCACCTGACGCCGTGTCTGTGTGATATTATAAAGTGCGCTCACCTGACGTCGTGCCTGTGTGATATTATAAAGTGCGCTCACCTGACGTGTCTGTGTGATATTATAAAGTGCGCTCACCTGGCGCGGTGTCTGTGTGATATTATAAAGTGCGCTCACCTGACGACGTGTCTGTGTGATATTATAAAGTGCGCACACCTGACGTCGTGTCTGTGTGATTATAAAGTGCGCTCACCTGACGTCGTGTCTGTGTGATATTATAAAGTGCGCTCACCTGGCGTTGTGTCTGTGTGATATTATAAAGTGCGCTCACCTGACGTCGTGTCTGTGTGATATTATAAAGTGCGCTCACCTGACGTCGTGTCTGTGTGATATTATAAAGTGCGCTCACCTGGCGTGGTGTTTGTGTGATATTATAAAGTGCGCTCACCTGACGACGTGTCTGTATGATATTATAAAGTGCGCTCACCTGACGCTGTGTCTGTGTGATATAAAGTGCGCTCACCTGACGCTGTGTGTGTGTGATATTATAAAGTGCGCTCACCTGACGTCGTGTCTGTGTGATTATAAAGTGTGCTCACCTGACGCTCGTCTGATGTGTCCTGTATCGTGTCTGTGTATTATAAAGTGCGCTCACCTGACGCCGTGTCTGTGTGATTATAAAGTGCATTCACCTGACGCCGTGTCTGTGTGATTATAAAGTGCACTCACCTGACGCCGTGTCTGTGTGATATTATAAAGTGCGCTCACCTGACGCCGTGTCTGTGTGATTATAAAGTGCATTCACCTGACGCCGTGTCTGTGTGATTATAAAGTGCGCTCACCTGACGCCGTGTCTGTGTGATATTATAAAGTGCGCTCACCTGACGCCGTGTCTGTGTGATATTATAAAGTGCGCTCACCTGACGTCGTGTCTGTGTGATATTATAAAGTGCGCTCACCTGACGCCGTGTCTGTGTGATATTATAAAGTGCGCTCACCTGACGTCGTGTCTGTGTGATATTATAAAGTGCGCTCACCTGACGCCGTGTCTGTGTGATATTATAAAGTGCGCTCACCTGACGCCGTGTCTGTGTGATATTATAAAGTGCGCTCACCTGACGTCGTGTCTGTGTGATATTATAAAGTGCGCTCACCTGACGTCGTGTCTGTGTGATATTATAAAGTGCGCTCACCTGACGTCGTGTCTGTGTGATTATAAAGTGCGCTCACCTGACGTCGTGTCTGTGTGATTATAAAGTGCGCTCACCTGACGTTGTGTCTGTGTGATATTATAAAGTGCGCTCACCTGATGCTATCAGTAACGTGGAGATGAGCACTGAGAGAGTCCTTGGTCCCATCATGGTCATTGAGAGCATCTTCTGCAGGTCCTGAGTCAGTGTTTGAGCAGCCGCTGTCCCTATGGGATTTATACCCTGCTCTCCCTGACCCTGCCCTCTGCCCCCTCATCCTGCCCTCAGCCCCCTCCTCACCCCACATCACGTCCAGTTTTCTGCTCACCTCACCAGCATGTCATCCCAGAGTCTGGCAGGCGCCAGGAGCTGAGATTGGGGGACTCCTGAGACCTGGGGGGGGGGAGAGGAAGAGAGGGAGGAGAGGAGACATGTGTCTGTCTTAGTGAGGAAGGAAAGAGAGTTTACAAACAACGCCTCATCAGACATTGTATACACCGTATACCCTGTATACACTGTATACCCCAGCTTTACATTATCTACAATCCGAGGACAATAGCGGAAAATATTCTGCGTTTCCTACAACAGCATCCACCTAATAACACTAATAATACAACACACACACAGCGACACATGGACCAGCAGGGGCAGTAATGATAACAGCGCTATAGAAAGGGTAGTAGATACATGGAATATCCTCCCAGTGGGAGCAGTAACAGTGATATAGAAAGGGTAGTAGATACATGGTATAGCCTCCCAGTGGGAGCAGTAACAGTGATATAGAAAGGGTAGTAGATACATGGAATAGCCTCCCAGTGGAGCAGTAACAGTGATATAGAAAGGGTAGTAGATACATGGTATAGCCTCCAGTGGGAGCAGTAACAGTGATATAGAAAGGGTAGTAGATACATGGAATAGCCTCCCAGTGGGAGCAGTAACAGTGATATAGAAAGGGTAGTAGATACATGGAATAGCCTCCCAGTGGGAGCAGTAACAGTGATATAGAAAGGGTAGTAGATACATGGTATAGCCTCCCAGTGGGAGCAGTAACAGTGATATAGAAAGGGTAGTAGATACATGGAATATCCTCCCAGTGGGAGCAGTAACAGTGATATAGAAAGGGTAGTAGATACATGGAATAGCCTCCCAGTGGGGGCAGTAACAGTGATATAGAAAGGGTAGTAGATACATGGAATAGCCTCCCAGTGGGAGCAGTAACAGTGATATAGAAAGGGTAGTAGATACATGGAATAGCCTCCCAGTGGGGCAGTAACAGTGATATAGAAAGGGTAGTAGATACATGGAATAGCCTCCCAGTGGGAGCAGTAACAGTGATATAGAAAGGGTAGTAGATACATGGAATAGCCTCCCAGTGGGGGCAGTAACAGTGATATAGAAAGGGTAGTAGATACATGGAATAGTCTCCCAGTGGGGGCAGTAACAGTGATATAGAAAGGGTAGTAGATACATGGAATAGCCTCCCAGTGGGGGCAGTAACAGTGATATAGAAAGGGTAGTAGATACATGGAATAGCCTCGCAGTGGGGGCAGTAACAGTGATATAGAAAGGGTAGTAGATACATGGAATATCCTCCCAGTGGGAGCAGTAACAGTGATATAGAAAGGGTAGTAGATACGTGGAATAGCCTCCCAGTGGGGGCAGTAACAGTGCTATAGAAAGGGTAGTAGATACATGGAATAGCCTCCCAGTGGGGGCAGTAACAGTGCTATAGAAAGGGTAGTAGATACATGGAATAGCCTCCCAGTGGGAGCAGTAACAGTGATATAGAAAGGGTAGTAGATACATGGAATAGCCTCCCAGTGGGGGCAGTAACAGTGATATAGAAAGGGTAGTAGATACATGGAATAGCCTCCAGTGGGGGCAGTAACAGTGATATAGAAAGGGTAGTAGATACATGGAATAGCCTCCCAGTGGGGCAGTAACAGTGATATAGAAAGGGTAGTAGATACATGGAATAGCCTCCCAGTGGAGCAGTAACAGTGATATAGAAAGGGTAGTATATACATGGAATAGTCTCCCAGTGGGGGCAGTAACAGTGATATAGAAAGGGTAGTAGATACATGGAATAGCCTCCAGTGGGAGCAGTAACAGTGATATAGAAAGGGTAGTAGATACATGGAATATCCTCCAGTGGGGGCAGTAACAGTGATATAGAAAGGGTAGTAGATACATGGAATAGCCTCCCAGTGGGGGCAGTAACAGTGATATAGAAAGGGTAGTAGATACATGGAATAGCCTCCCAGTGGAGCAGTAACAGTGATATAGAAAGGGTAGTAGATACATGGAATAGTCTCCCAGTGGAGCAGTAACAGTGATATAGAAAGGGTAGTAGATACATGGAATAGCCTCCCAGTGGGGACAGTAACAGTGATATAGAAAGGGTAGTAGATACATGGAATAGCCTCCCAGTGGGAGCAGTAACAGTGATATAGAAAGGGTAGTAGATACATGGAATAGCCTCCCAGTGGGGACAGTAACAGTGATATAGAAAGGGTAGTAGATACATGGAATAGCCTCCCAGTGGGAGCAGTAACAGTGATATAGAAAGGGTAGTAGATACATGGAATAGCCTCCCAGTGGGAGCAGTAATAGTGATATAGAAAGGGTAGTTGTTGCCGCTTGGTGTATTCGGTGCGGGTCTTTATGATGAGGGTCGGCTGGACAGAGTGTTATTGATTTCAGTGAGGTTACTCCCTCTTCATTTGTCCTGGGTGGCGGTCTGGGATTTCTTCGGGGGGGGGGGTGGTCTGGGTTGCTGCGGCTTGGGGGGGGTTGCTTCTGGATTGCTGAGCCGGGGGGATGGGGGTCTGGGGTTGCTACGTGAGGGGGTATCAGGGTCTCACTCTTTTATTTTTGTGATTTTCCAGTTAAAATCCAAACCTTTATGTTGTTATGTTTTCCTTCACTTGTAACATTGTAACAGGTGCTGTGGCTGCAGTGCATGATGGAAGTCGTAGCCTTTGGGCGCACAGAGTCCCCCCAGGTCCTTGGCTATCTGGGTGTTGATCAGTGATTGGCCGGGGTCAGGGCTGCCATGTTTCTAGTGGGATCTTTCCTGGTCACAGCTGATGTGTCTGCGTCTGGCAGTTAATGACACGGTGACGTCACCGCGAGCTTTTCGTGCCCTTTGATGCGGCGCACTCAGCTCTGATCATTGTTTTCACCCTTTTTTTTCGGTCTCTGCTTTGCCCCTTAATGGCTGCATTTCAGGGTTTCCTGCTGCCGCACCTCTCACTTGATCTTTCAGTGCCCGCCACTGATAACAGGCCGTGCCAGGATGCCCACTGCGCCCAGGGAGGAGCAGTCAACGTAGATTTTATGCGATCGGGCGGCTCAGTGTCGTGCAGAGAAAGTCATTCCATTTAGACCTGGACGTGTAGCGATTCCAAAAATTCCAAAACACCAGCACTAAATCTCTTGTCACCAAAGTTGTGCCAGAGAGATATCCACATGTGTGTGTGTGTGTGCCCGTCTGCACATACCTCCGCTGCCAGGGAGATATCCACGTGTGTGTGTGCCCGTCTGCACATACCGCCGCTGCCAGGGAGATATCCACGTGTGTGTGTGTGCCCATCTGCACATACCGCCGCTGCCAGGGAGATATCCACGTGTGTGTGTGTGCCCGTCTGCACATACCTCCGCTGCCAGGGAGATATCCACGTGTGTGTGTGCCCGTCTGCACATACCGCCGCTGCCAGGGAGATATCCACGTGTGTGTGTGCCCGTCTGCACATACCGCCGCTGCCAGGGAGATATCCACGTGTGTGTGTGCCCGTCTGCACATACCGCCTCTGCCAGGGAGATATCCACGTGTGTGTGTGCCCGTCTGCACATACCTCCGCTGCCAGGGAGATATCCACGTGTGTGTGTGTGTGCCCGTCTGCACATACCTCCGCTGCCAGGGAGATATCCACGTGTGTGTGTGCCCGTCTGCACATACCTCCGCTGCCAGGGAGATATCCACGTGTGTGTGTGCCCGTCTGCACATACCGCCGCTGCCAGGGAGATATCCACATGTGTGTGTGCCCGTCTGTACATACCGCCGCTGCCAGGGAGATATCCACGTGTGTGTGTGCCCGTCTGCACATACCTCCGCTGCCAGGGAGATATCCACGTGTGTGTGCCCGTCTGCACATACCGCCGCTGCCAGGGAGATATCCACATGTGTGTGTGCCCGTCTGTACATACCGCCGCTGCCAGGGAGATATCCACGTGTGTGTGTGCCCGTCTGCACTTACCTCCGCTGCCAGGGAGATATCCACATGTGTGTGTGCCCGTCTGCACATACCACCGCTGCCAGGGAGATATCCACGTGTATCCACGTGTGTGTGTGTGCCCGTCTGCACATACCGCCGCTGCCAGGGAGATATCCACGTGTGTGTGTGCCCATCTGCACATACCGCCGCTGCCAGGGAGATATCCACGTGTGTGTGTGTGCCCGTCTGCACATACCTCCGCTGCCAGGGAGATATCCACGTGTGTGTGTGCCCGTCTGCACATACCGCCGCTGCCAGGGAGATATCCACGTGTGTGTGTGCCCGTCTGCACATACCGCCGCTGCCAGGGAGATATCCACGTGTGTGTGTGCCGTCTGCACATACCGCCTCTGCCAGGGAGATATCACGTGTGTGTGTGTGCCCGTCTGCACATACCTCCGCTGCCAGGGAGATATCCACGTGTGTGTGTGTGTGCCCGTCTGCACATACCTCCGCTGCCAGGGAGATATCCACGTGTGTGTGTCCCGTCTGCACATACCTCCGCTGCCAGGGAGATATCCACGTGTGTGTGTGCCCGTCTGCACATACCGCCGCTGCCAGGGAGATATCCACATGTGTGTGTGTGCCCGTCTGTACATACCGCCGCTGCCAGGGAGATATCCACGTGTGTGTGTGCCCGTCTGCACATACCTCCGCTGCCAGGGAGATATCCACGTGTGTGTGCCCGTCTGCACATACCGCCGCTGCCAGGGAGATATCCACATGTGTGTGTGCCCGTCTGTACATACCGCCGCTGCCAGGGAGATATCCACGTGTGTGTGTGCCCATCTGCACATACCTCCGCTGCCAGGGAGATATCCACGTGTGTGTGCCCGTCTGCACATACCGCCGCTGCCAGGGAGATATCCATGTGTGTGTGTGCCCGTCTGCACATACCTCCGCTGCCAGGGAGATATCCACGTGTGTGTGTGCCCATCTGCACATACCGCCGCTGCCAGGGAGATATCCACGTGTGTGTGTGCCCGTCTGCACATACCGCTGCTGCCAGGGAGATATCCACGTGTGTGTGTGCCCGTCTGTACATACCGCCGCTGCCAGGGAGATATCCACGTGTGTGTGTGCCCGTCTGCACATACCGCCGCTGCCAGGGAGATATCCATGTGTGTGTGTGCCCGTCTGCTAGAGTTGCCAGGTCGGCCATGTTTAGGGATGGACGTTCAGTTTGATTCGAACATGAGTTTGATTCGAACATTGCCTGTTCGGCGAACTTCGAACATTTCAGGCCGTTCGCAAAAAGTTCGGAAAAAAAAAATTATTTTGATTTTCTTTAAAAAAATGCTTAAAAATTACTAAAAAATCTATAAATAAAAAGACTCTTTACTGCAGAATATTATAAGCAACGGTTTATCAGATATTGAATTAAAACCGGAATATTTTTAACATTTAATCCTATGGGATAAAACATTCTTGTTGCTAAAACATCAGGCGGACGAGAGCTGTGTGAGGTTGGCACCCCATGTTTGTAAAACCTGAATAAAAATATACCATTCCTTTGTGCTACGTTTGTGCTACGTTTGTGCTACGTTTGGTTCTGAAGTTATTGCACATTTAATTTTAGATTATGTGACTGCAAGCCCCGCCCACTTTGCACCCCATGTTATTCAATTTTAAAAACAAATAGACCATTTGTTTGTGCTGCAAAAATGAACATGCTGGAATAATGTAAATCATGAACCAGGGCTTTTGTCACCAAATAAATGCCCTAAGATATTATAATACTTACCACCTGATATTAGCATAACAAATATTTTCATAAGTACCAAAAGAATTATAAAACTTACAAATATTTAAAAACATAGGGCTCTATTACAATCCCGCGCTAAAACAGGGGCGGTAGGGAGAAAAAAGTGCGCCCGCAGTTTTCACCCTACCGCCCTCGTTTTAACGGGGGATTACAATGCAGGTGCAAAAAAGGCTGCCTGCATTGTTTGTGCTAAGTGCAGCCGCGCGCATCCTCTTGATGGAGTCCATGGGACTTTGTAATACCAGCGCTGATTAACAATTTGCGCTCCCCATGTTAAGTATAGGGAGCGCAAAGTGCAATAACCTCGCGCTGAGAAGCACAAGGTACCAAACGCTAACGGGTTTTTTAACCCGTTTGCGTTTGCATTGTAATATGCCCTGAACACCGCAGCAAATTTTAATGCTCATGCAAGTGAGCGTTAACGTTTGCATTAGGAATATAATAGTTAATAACATGGGGCGCAAAGTGGGCGGGTTTCATCAACTTTAATGCACAATATCTCTGAAACCAAACTGGCACAAACGTTCATTTTTGCAGCACAAACCAGCACAAACGTAGCACAAACAAATGGTCTATTTGTTTTTAAAATTGAATAACATGGGGTGCAAAGTGGGCGGGGCTTGCAGTCACATAATCTAAAATTAAATGTGCAATAACTTCAAAACCAAACCGGCACAAACGTTGGTTTTTGCAGCACAAACGAATGGTATATTCTTATTCAGGTTTTACAAACATGGGGTGCCAACTTCACACAGCTGCAGACGAGGCTCTCTAATCAGGCACTGTAGAGGGCAGCCCGCCGGGGCCTCCCAAGGATCCCTTGAGGAGCATGCGGCCGCCGGATGACAGAGCTGCGACTGTGCGGGCTAGCCAGCCAGGTGCATTTGGCAGTCAGAGAGGCGGCGCAGGGAGGGAGCCACTGCACCTGCGGCCACGGCAGACCCCCCCCCCACAACCAGGATCCAGGGAGCCTCCACTGACTGACCACCAGGCTAAGGTAAGGCGACACATTTCCAATAAAAAAAAATCCGAGGACATTTTTAAATGTCCCAAGGAACATAAAATAAAACTTTTTTTTTCTTTCTAATACCTGATTCCTGGATCCACCAACAAGCACAGCCTCCCGTCTCCCACGCTGTTAGATGCTGCATACACCGGCGCATTTTGTGCAGCTATTCCAATCATTTTAACCCCTTCGCTGCGGCGGACGCGCTCAGCGCGTCCAACCGCATGTCACGTTCCATGCGGTGGACGCGCTGAGCACGTCCTGTCTTTGGGGTCAGCGTTCGGCCGGGTTCCGGCCGATCGCTGGCCCCCCCGGTGCGGGCTGACATCTTCGATGTCAGCCCAGGATCCGGAACCGCCGCCGGAGTAATTAGGTGTCATCGCGGCGGCGCGATGACACCTAATTCAGGCGCCCCCCCCGCATGTGCCGCGGAGGCGCCTGAAAGGGAGGGGGGAGGTCCTTTGGACCTCTCTCCCTCCCGATCGGCGGCGTTGCGGGGGTTATCCCAGCCTGCCCTTCCAAATGGTACCTGGCATTAACCCCTGGGGAGCCGGATCACGAATCGGCGCTGAAAAGCGCCGGTTCGTGATCCTTTCCCGGAGCTGACCGACATCTTGGATGTCGGCCAAGCCTCCGGGAACTCCCCCCTGAGGACTGGCGTCCGCACGATGACGCCAGTCCTGGAGTTAACCCCTAGCTGCCACCAATGGAGGAGATGGGGGTTCCAATGAACCCCCTATCTCCCGATCCGTGGCCGCTAGGGGTTAAAGTTTGGTATTGTTGGATCGGCCAGAGCATGGCCGTTCCAACGATATCAAACACGAATGTGAAAAAGTTTGTAAAAAAAAACAAAATTAAAAATATAAATAAAAAAATATTTTAAAAAAAATTATAAAAAAAAATAAACAAGTTATTTTTCTTTTTTTTGGTTTGTTAATGCAGCAATATTGTTCCCATTTCAATTATAATGTGAACAATGATGCTGCACTAACGATTTTTGTATGCGGTGCGTTTGTTAAAAATCGTGTAATTTTCCCCAAAAAAAAATGTATCAAGACCCCATCTCTAATTTTTTTAACAAGCGCACCCCATACAAAATATAACCGCAATTGCTCGCATGTTAAAATGTGAAAAAAAAACACTTTACACATTGTAAATTATTGAAAAATCATATTTTATTGCATTTTTTGTTATAATGTACAGACAGGTCATGACGTATACATATAATAATGACATATTAGGAATCTGCCGAGTCTGACGCAAAGGACGATATATAATATGTCTGGGTCATATACTAAAATAAGCCTTCAAAACACGTTTAAACATGATGAGCAAAACCGGTAAAAATGACCTCAGCACAGGGGCGGGAAAAGCCTCAGCAGCGAAAGGGTTAATATTTGAATGCAGAGTCCACCCCTGCACTCTTCCACAATACCTCAGAGGGGTTACGGTGTGAAGGCACTAGCTGGCACCAAAGGACCAATTTTAATGCACCTGTTGTTACTTTCATCCAAAGCCTGCATAAGTTTCCCCATAATTTAGCCAAAAAATCACTAAACTTGTTCTGTGTGTCCTAAAACGTCTCCTCTTTTCATACAGGCTGCTACCCCAAGCAGTTTTTTATGAATAGATTAAAGGAAAAGCATTTACCGTCATTTGAAACGTAATTTTTTTGTTTTTAAGTGTTTCTATACATCATAGAAATCCGCCACTTCACGGGCAGGTTATGGGGACCTCCTAGGCACGATATTTGAAGGAATTTTTCATTTTTATTCTTAACCCTTATTTCATGGAAAACTCACTGTTCCTTTAAAAAAACGTATTTTTTTTAAACTTTTTGTCCTTGTTTCCTGTCCCCCAGGGCACTACTCGGACCCCCATACACCTTTTATACCTTGACTTGCATTGAGTTCGGATCGTGTTCGTGTCTGAACTCGAACTTTTGAGCTGGGGCAATATATCCATATGAGCTGGGGCAATATATCCATGAGAGCTGGGGCAATATATCCATATGAGCTGGGGCAATATATCCATGAGAGCTGGGGGGGGGCAATATATCCATATGAGCTGGGGCAATATATCCATGTGAGTTGGGGCAATATATCCATGAGAGCTGGGGCAATATATCCATGAGAGCTGGGGCAAACTATCCATGAGAGCTGGGGCAATATATCCATATGAGCTGGGGCAATATATCCATGAGAGCTGGGGCAATATATCCAAGTGAGCTGGGGCAATATATCCAAGTGAGCTGGGGCAATATATCCAAGTGAGCTGGGGCAATATATCATGTGAGCTGGGGCAATAAATCCATCAGAGCTGGGGCAATATATCCATGAGAGCTGGGGCAATATATCCATGTGGGAGCTGGGGCAATATATCCATGAGAGCTGGGGCAATATATCCATATGAGCTGGGGCAATAAATCCATGAGAGCTGGGGCAATATATCCATGAGAGCTGGGGCAATATATCCATATGAGCTGGGACAATATATCCATGAAAGCTGGGGCAATATATCCATGAGAGCTGGGGCAATATATCCAAGTGAGCTGGGGCAATATATCATGTGAGCTGGGGCAATAAATCCATCAGAGCTGGGGCAATATATCCATGAGAGCTGGGGCAATATATCCATGTGGGAGCTGGGGCAATATATCCATGAGAGCTGGGGCAATATATCCATATGAGCTGGGGCAATAAATCCATGAGAGCTGGGGCAATATATCCATAAGAGCTGGGGCAATATATCCATATGAGCTGGGACAATATATCCATGAAAGCTGGGGCAATATATCCATATGAGCTGGGGCAATATATCCATGTGGGAGCTGGGGCAATATATCCATGAGAGCTGGGGCAATATATCCATGAGAGCTGGGGCAATATATCCATATGAGCTGGGGCAATATATCCATGAGAGCTGGGGCAATATATCCATATAAGCTGGGGCAATATATCCATGAGAGCTGGGGGGCAATATATCCATGAGAGCTGGGGCAATATATCCATGAGAGCTGGGGCAATATATCCATATGAGCTGGGACAATATATCCATGAAAGCTGGGGCAATATATCCATATGAGCTGAGGCAATATATCCATGTGGGAGCTGGGGCAATATATCCATGAGAGCTGGGGCAATATATCCATATGAGCTGGGGCAATATATCCATGAGAGCTGGGGCAATATATCCATGAGAGCTGGGGCAATATATCCATGAGAGCTGGGGCAATATATCCATATAAGCTGGGGCAATATATCCATGAGAGCTGGGGGGCAATATATCCATGAGAGCTGGGGCAATATATCCATGAGAGCTGGGGCAATATATCCATGAGAGCTGGGGCAATATATCCATATAAGATGGGGCAATATATCCATGAGAGCTGGGGGGCAATATATCCATGAGAGCTGGGGCAATGCCCTAATGGTGGAAGGGAATCAGGGCATGCTAACGTGTCCACAGGTTAGGGGGGCGCACAATTCTTGGCTGGCCCCAGGCGCTGACACAACCCACGCTACGCCACAGCGACCTGGTGACCCTACCATCTGGACATACCACTGTTACACGACCAAGAACCCAAACCATTAAGGGACCCACGTTGCGCTCCTCGCATTTCCTCTGTGCATGGACACTAAACACCCCTTTACCTGAGGGCGGTGTCAGCATCCAGTATGCAAATAGTTAATAATAAACACATTAATCAAATAATTAAAAGGTTAATTACCTTAAGGGGGGGGAGGCCGTAGCTGAGGGGTTATGCAGACCCTCCAATTTTACAATCACCCCTCCTGGCTCTTTAAATTCACCTTAATAAACCCAATCTGGTAAAAGAAGCGAATTGGCAGTTTTAGCTATTTCTTTATTTTCTGCCCACAAGGGATTAATGGCACGTGGCATACTGCAGGCTCCGCATTGTGACCTTTACTTTCCTGGTTTGCAGTTGGGACTGGACGTTTTTCTTCTCTGCAAGAGGAGAAAGGATTGATATCAGGTTACAGCTTTCAGAGAAAGCAAAAAAGAATTCGACTGGATTCTCTTATCTTTGGCTAAAAATGAAATTATAAATATCACTATTTGCCTTTTTCACTGAGACTCGCCCTGCGGTAAGTGCTGGGTAAATAGATTTTGGGGCATCATTAGATGGCAGAAGTTTTGTATCGCTGTGCACACTGTGCGGATACATGACAACTTAGCAAACCCCACGCATTCCGTGTTGCATATTATACTGAGTAAACCCCACGCATTCCGCATTGCATATTATACTGATTATACTGAGTAAACCCCACGCATTCCGCGTTGCATATTACACTGAGTAAACCCCACGCATTCCGCGTTGTATATCATACTGAGTAAACCCCATGTATTCCATGTTGCATATCATACTGAGTAAACCCCATGTATTCCACGTTGCATATTATACTGAGTAAACCCCACGCATTCCGCATTGCATATTATACTGAGTAAACCCCACGCATTCCGCATTGCATATTATCAAAGAGAAACCTATAACAGGAGACATGAAATTCATTGATAAAAACTTACTAATACAAAGTGACTGGTTGACTCAGGACAAGGTTTTACACAAATTTAACAATGTGAATGTTAATAAAGCCCCAGGGCCAGATGGAATTCACCCGCGAGTACTAAGAGAGCTATGTGTTGAAATATGTAAACCTCTGTTCTTAATCTTTCAAGATTCTTTTCTTTCAGGAATAGTACCAGAGGATTGGAGAAAAGCTGACGTGGTCCCTATATTTAAGAAAGGTTTAAAATTTGTGCCTGGGAATTATAGACCTGTGAGCTTAACATCTGTGGCTGGGAAAGTATTTGAGGGGTTACTAAGGGATAATATTCAGGAATTTATTGGGAGGTATAATGTAATTGGCAAAAATCAGCATGGTTTCATGAAACACAGATCATGTCAGACTAACCTAATTACGTTCTATGAGGAAGTAAGTAGAAGTATAGATCAGGGGGTCGCAGTGGATGTGATTTACTTAGATTTTGCCAAAGCTTTCGACACAGTTCCACACAAAAGGTTACTACTTAAATTAAGAAAAAATGGTCTAGATGAAAATACTTGTTCTTGGATAGAAAACTGGCTAAAATATAGGGTACAGAGAGTGGTCATAAATGGTACATTTTCAAGATGGACACCAGTGGTAAGTGGTGTCCCTCAGGGGTCTGTTATAGGACCAATACTATTCAATTTATTTATAAATGACCTTGAGATAGGCATTGAAAGTCATGTATCAGTGTTTGCAGATGACACAAAGCTAGGAAAAGTAATACAATGTGAGCAGGATGTTACTTCGCTGCAGAGGGATTTAGATAAATTGGGGGACTGGGCACTTAAATGGCAGATGAGATTTAATCTAGATAAATGTAAAGTTATGCACTTTGGAGTGAAGAACACACAAGCAATTTATACCCTAAATGGTACGGAGTTAGGGAAATCCAAGCAGGAGAAGGATTTGGGAATAATCATAGACTTCAAAGTAACAATGTGCAATGTCAAACAGCAGCCGCCAAGGCCAGCAAAGTACTGGCATGCATTAAAAGGGGAGTTCACTCACGAGATGAAAACATCATTTTGCCTCTGTATAAATCAATGGTCAGACGCACCTTGAATATGCCGTGTGATTTTGGGCACCGGTCTTAAAAAAAGATATTATAGCGCTAGAAAAAGTGCAGAGACGGGCAACTAAATTAATAAGGGGAATGGAAGGGTTAAGTTATGAGGCAAGACTAACACGCTTAAACCTGTTTAGTTTAGAGAAACGGCGCCTTAGAGGGGATCTGATAACCTTATATAAATATATACGGGGCCTTAGAGGGGATCTGATAACCTTATATAAATATATACTGAGCCTTAGAGGGGATCTGATATCTTTATATAAATATATACGGGGCCTTAGAGGGGATCTGATAACTTTATATAAATATATACGGCGCCTTAGAGGGGATCTGATAACTTTATATAAATATATACGGCGCCTTAGAGGGGATCTGATAACTTTATATAAATATATACTGAGCCTTAGAGGGGATCTGATATCTTTATATAAATATATACGGGGCCTTAGAGGGGATCTGATAACTTTATATAAATATATACTGAGCCTTAGAGGGGATCTGATAACCTTATATAAATATATACGGGGCCATTATAAACCATTGTCTGATAACCTATTCATTAACAGGTCTATACACAGGACACGGGGTCATCCATTTAGACTGGAAGAAAGAAAATTTAGCTTAAAGCATAGGAAGGGTTATTTTACGGTGAGAACAATAAAGCTGTGGAATTCTCTGCCTGTTGAGGAGGTTGGGTCAGAGTCTGTACAGACTTTTAAAAAACGACTGGATGACTTCCTGCAGACACAGAATATTAAGGGTTATAATATTTAATATGTGGGTAAAAGCTTCTTGATCCAAGGAGAAATCTGACGCCATTCTGGGGTCAAGAAGGAATTTTTTCCCAGTATGTTGCATATTGGCAAGCATTCAGACTGGGTTTTTTGCCTTCTTTTGGATCAACAGCAGTAGGTTATGTGGGAGAGGCTGAACCCGATGGACGCATGTCTTTTTTCAGCCTATATAACTATGTAACTATATACTGAGTAAACCCCACGTATTCCATGTTGCATATTATACTGAGTAAACCCCATGTATTCCATGTTGCATATCATACTGAGTAAACCCCACGCATTCCGCGTTGCATATTATACTGAGTAAACCCCACGCATTCCGCGTTGCATATTATACTGAGTAAACCCCATGTATTCCATGTTGCATATCATACTGAGTAAACCCCACGCATTCCGCGTTGCATATTACACTGAGTAAACCCCACACATTCCGCGTTGCATATTATACTGAGTAAACCCCATGTATTCCATGTTGCATATCATACTGAGTAAACCCCACACATTCCGCATTGCATATCATACTGAGTAAACCCCACGTATTCCGCATTGCATATCATACTGAGTAAACCCCATGTATTCCATGTTGCATATCATACTGAGTAAACCCCACGTATTCCGCATTGCATATTATACTGAGTAAACCCCACGCATTCCGCATTGCATATTATACTGAGTAAACCCCACACATTCCGCATTGCATATTATACTGAGTAAACCCCACGCATTCCGCATTGCATATTATACTGAGTAAACCCCACACATTCCGCAATGCATATCATACTGAGTAAACCCCACGTATTCCATGTTGCATATCATACTGAGTAAACCCCACGTATTCCGCATTGCATATTATACTGAGTAAACCCCACGCATTCCGCATTGCATATTATACTGAGTAAACCCCACGCATTCCGCATTGCATATTATACTGAGTAAACCCCATGTATTCCATGTTGCATATCATACTGAGTAAACCCCACGTATTCCGCATTGCATATTATACTGAGTAAACCCCACGCATTCCGCATTGCATATTATACTGAGTAAACCCCACGCATTCCGCATTGCATATTATACTGAGTAAACCCCATGTATTCCATGTTGCATATCATACTGAGTAAACCCCACGTATTCCATGTTGCATATCATACTGAGTAAACCCCACACATTCCGCATTGCATATTATACTGAGTAAACCCCACGCATTCCGCATTGCATATTATACTGAGTAAACCCCATGTATTCCATGTTGCATATCATACTGAGTAAACCCCATGTATTCCACGTTGCATATTATACTGAGTAAACCCCACGCATTCCGCATTGCATATTATACTGAGTAAACCCCATGTATTCCATGTTGCATATCATACTGAGTAAACCCCACGTATTCCATGTTGCATATCATACTGAGTAAACCCCACGTATTCCGCATTGCATATCATACTGAGTAAACCCCACACATTCCGCATTGCATATTATACTGAGTAAACCCCACGCATTCCGCATTGCATATCATACTGAGTAAACCCCACACATTCCGCATTGCATATCATACTGAGTAAACCCCACACATTCCGCAATGCATATCATACTGAGTAAACCCCACGTATTCCATGTTGCATATCATACTGAGTAAACCCCACGCATTCCGCGTTGCATATTATACTGAGTAAACCCCATGTATTCCATGTTGCATATCATACTGAGTAAACCCCACGCATTCCGCATTGCATATTATACTGAGTAAACCCCATGTATTCCATGTTGCATATCATACTGAGTAAACCCCACACATTCCGCAATGCATATCATACTGAGTAAACCCCACGTATTCCATGTTGCATATCATACTGAGTAAACCCCACGTATTCCGCATTGCATATCATACTGAGGAAACCCCACACATTCCGCATTGCATATTATACTGAGTAAACCCCACACATTCCGCATTGCATATCATACTGAGTAAACCCCACGTATTCCATGTTGCATATCATACTGAGTAAACCCCACGTATTCCGCATTGCATATCATACTGAGTAAACCCCACACATTCCGCATTGCATATTATACTGAGTAAACCCCACGTATTCCATGTTGCATATCATACTGAGTAAACCCCACGTATTCCATGTTGCATATCATACTGAGTAAACCCCACGTATTCCGTGTTGCATATTATACTGAGTAAACCCCACGCATTCCGCATTGCATATTATACTGAGCAAACCCCACGTATTCCGCGTTGCATATCATACTGAGCAAACCCCACGTATTCCGCGTTGCATATCATACTGAGTAAACCCCACGTATTCCGTGTTGCATATTATACTGAGTAAACCCCACGCATTCCGCGTTGCATATCATACTGAGTAAACCCCAAGTATTCCGTGTTGCATATCATACTGAGTAAACCCCACACATTCCGCGTTGCATATCATACTGAGTAAACCCCACGCATTCTGCATTGCATATTATACTGAGTAAACCCCACGCATTCCGTGTTGCATATTATACTGAGTAAACCCCACGCATTCCGCGTTGTATATCATACTGAGTAAACCCCACATATTCCACGTTGCATATTATACTGAGTAAACCCCACGCATTCCGCATTGCATATCATACTGAGTAAACCCCACGCATTCCGCGTTGTATATCATACTGAGTAAACCCCACGTATTCCATGTTGCATATCATACTGAGTAAACCCCACGCATTCCGCGTTGCATATCTTACTGAGTAAACCCCACATATTCCATGTTGCATATCATACTGAGTAAACCCCACGCATTCTGCATTGCATATTATACTGAGTAAACCCCACGCATTCCGTGTTGCATATTATACTGAGTAAACCCCACGCATTCCGCGTTGTATATCATACTGAGTAAACCCCACATATTCCACGTTGCATATTATACTGAGTAAACCCCACGCATTCCGCATTGCATATCATACTGAGTAAACCCCACGCATTCCGCGTTGTATATCATACTGAGTAAACCCCACGCATTCCGCGTTGCATATTATACTGAGTAAACCCCACGTATTCCACGTTGCATATTATACTGAGTAAACCCCACGCATTCCGCATTGCATATCATACTGAGTAAACCCCATGTATTCCACGTTGCATATTATACTGAGTAAATCCCACGCATTCCGCGTTGCATATCATACTGAGTAAATCCCACGCATTCCGCGTTGCATATCATACTGAGTAAACCCCACGTATTCCGTGTTGCATATCATACTGAGTAAACCCCATGTATTCCACGTTGCATATTATACTGAGTAAACCCCACACATTCCGCATTGCATATTATACTGAGTAAACCCCACGCATTCCGCGTTGCATATTATACTGAGTAAACCCCACGCATTCCGCATTGCATATTATACTGAGTAAACCCCACGCATTCCGCATTGCATATTATACTGAGTAAACCCCACGCATTCCGCGTTGCATATTATACTGAGTAAACCCCACGCATTCCTCATTGCATATCATACTAAGTAAACCCCACACATTCCGCATTGCATATTATACTGAGTAAACCCCACACATTCCGCGTTGCATATCATACTGAGTAAACCCCACGTATTCCGTGTTGCATATCATACTGAGTAAACCCCACGTATTCCGCGTTGCATATCATACTGAGTAAACCCCACGTATTCCGTGTTGTATATCATACTGAGTAAACCCCACGCATTCCGTGTTGCATATCATACTGAGTAAACCCCACGCATTCCGCGTTGCATATCATACTGAGTAAACCCCACGTATTCCATGTTGCATATTATACTGAGTAAACCCCATGCATTCCATGTTGCATATTATACTGAGTAAACCCCACGCATTCCGCATTGCATATTATACTGAGTAAACCCCATGTATTCCGTGTTGCATATTATACTGATAAACCCCAGGCATTCCGCGTTGCATATTATATTGGGTAAACCCCACGCATTTAGTGAGCCGATAGGCTTCTCTAAAGTAACGTGTAACTTCCGGAAATACTTCCCTTTATCATTATTTATTTATTTGCCCGGCTCTCCACCGATCTATCAATCTTTACTTCTCTCTCTCTCTTTATATATATGTTTTTTATTGAAAAATTGCTTTTATTTGGAAATAAAAAACACAAGTTTAACCCTGTCGACGCATTAGTCGCGGGTCAAAAAATGCAGCCGTGATTAAACACAGTCCTGGGTTGTGACGCAGCACACAAGGTATTCCCTGAGCTGAGGAAGTGGGATCAGTGTGTTACATAGTGTCTCCAAGGAGAATAAAGTGTCTCCTCAGAATACTAAGGGGCTATTCAGACAGCTATTCAGACTTCGGTGCGCTTTGTGATTCCACTTTGCCAACCCAGCCCTGAATTCACTAGTCACCGCAGGATCCCCAAGTGCGCCGAACACTCCTGAACACTGCCACAGACTGCCGATGGTTGCCAAACGTTGCAAAAGGCCACTGAAGAGACCGCCAAACGTCGTCGAAGGATGCCGAAGGCCGCCGAACTGACTGCTGAACGCTGCCAGGGACCGCCAAACTGACCACCGAATGCTGCCGAAGACCACTGAACGCAGCCAAATTGCAGAACCCCCCCCCGGAACTCTGTTATTCTTCTAATTGGTGTTTAAAGCAAAAATTATGCGGAAATAAGTGCGGAAATAATAAAAAGGTCCTTTAAAAATATTGTTGCATTTTATACTGAGTAAACCCCACAATTAAAAGGTCTGTTACAGAATAAAAAAATATACACCTTTAAAAAAAAATTGGGAATCAATAATTTTGTCTAAAAAAAAATACATAAAGGTGTTCCAAAAAATAAATAAATAAAAAGACAGTTTGCTGAAAATACGATAAACTGTTAAATAAATGAAAAGAAAACAATAATATTTTCTTCTATTGAAACCTATGGGATTCTCCTGTTTAAACCTGTCGAACTGAAACACCCAAAATCAGGGCATTTCACTGACAGTTCAGTGTTCTGTGAATAGATTAACCATTGCTTCTCTAGGGGCCAATTTTGCTGCCGCCGTAGATGGCCGAATTGCGCCAAATTGCACCGTCTTTCACCGTCTATTCACCTGTATTTGGCGAACTGCCAATTTAGTGAATAGATGATCTACCTCCAAATTGCACCATACGGGGAAAATCATCGTTCAGTGCCCTTCGGCGGCAAGTTTGCCCCTTACTGAGTAACCCCTTAAGTATCAAACCCCCTTTATTGAAAAGTTCATCAAACTAAAGTCCTTTTTGTCCTTTAAAAAACAGTATATAAGATGTGCAGGTGCAGCAAATGAGAGAGATGGAATTCATGGTGGAACAAACAGCACATAGCAAAAAAATACCAAAATTTCTTTCGTGTCCGTAAGTAACTACAAAGTGATCCAAAGCTGTGACAGTAAGGGGTTAAACAGGGAATTGGTTTTAATGAATATGATAAAATTAGAAAATATTTAAATTACTGTCCCCCCTCCCCTATTTTTTCCTGTTTTCTCCCTTCCCTTTCATCTCTTCTTTAGGTTGGTTTGAGGTTCTTGATGTTTGTTGCAAATTGGAAGGCAGCGCCGCGTCACTTCAACATCTGCAAAGTGCGATTACGTATGATTATTCCACCATTTAAAGTTTTGCAAATATAAAAAAATATTAGAATTTTAAATTAAAAAACAGAAAAAATATCAAATCTGCTAAATTTCCTGATTGTCTGTTTTGACCGAAATTTAGTAAAACAGGTATAAATTTAGTAAAATTGTTTTATATATCTTATATATCTAATGAAATTTATTAAAAAAACATAGGTTTATATTTTGTAAAAAAAATAAATAAATATAAATAAATTAGCGTAAATTAAGTAAAATCGGTTTCAGTTTATTGGAACCTGTTTAAACGTATCACAATCAGTGTAAATCTAGTAAAAGAAATTATTTAAATGCAGAAAAATTGGTTTAAATTATATAAAATTTTGTATTTTTTTTTCAATTTACTTAAACCTTTTATAAATGTAGTAAAATTGGTTTAAATTTTGTAAAACTTGTTTAATTGTATCAAAATTACTGAAAATTTATAGAAAAGCAATGTTGAACGTTAGTAAAAAATCTGTATAAATTAAGCAAGATTGTTTTAAATTTAGTAAAATCTGTATCGGGTTCAGTTCGGGATTTAGTGAACAAGCCAAATTTTTCTTCATTTTATTACTACTTTAATAACCTGAAAAGTCTGAAACAACAAATAACTGTGTTTAGGGATTTATTAGTTAAATTGTGAAATAAATTTACTCTGAAACCGCCAAACCTGAATATAAATTTTTATTGTTACTCCCGGCCCGGTTTAGTGAATATTTCCCTGATGCGTTTTACAGAGGCTGAACGCTTGGGTCCAGAGTTGCGGAAGTCAGGGAGGCTTCTCACAACGTTGTCCCGTTTCCAAGTAATAAATTGGGCTCGGGTCTTTGGGCTATTTTTAGGAACGGGTTATTTTAGGTCTCATTTACGCAAAGAACAATAGGATTCCCTGAGCTCCAGGAAAAGCTCCTATTTATCCAAGGACATATGCGCTGCACGGGCGCGGAGCATCCATAGAAAGGGAAATTATATTTATACATGTGCACTGTGGCATGATTACAAGGTGTTCCGTAACGCCAAGCTGCTGCCAGCTTATTCCCAGGGACCGAGATCTAACCATTGCCCATGTGCCCATTGTACAGCGCTGCGGAATATGCTGGGTCTTCATAAATTAATAATAATCAGGAGTCACCACAAATATACTGCACCACCCTACACTATCCACAAATTAGATTATTAGCAAAGCAGTTTCCAAAAGATACCAATATCTGTATGTGCTGCAGACAGATAAAAATATGGTGATATCTCCTGCTTACACGGGGTCTGCATTATCAACATACAGGCAGATGCAGTAAATGTGCTGCAGACAGGTAATAAAATGGTGAGATCTCCTGCTTATGGGGATTTGTAGTGATCAGAATAGGATTATTAGCAATGCAATATCTGTATGTGCTGCATAATGCCTGTGTATGGCAATTACAGCAACACCTTGTATCTGTATGTGCTGCATAATGCCTGTATATGGCAATTACAGCAACACCTTGTATCTGTATGTGCTGCATAATGCCTGTGTATGGCAATTACAGCAAAACCTTGTATCTGTATGTGCTGCATAATGCCTGTGTATGGCAATTACAGCAACACCTTGTATCTGTATGTGCTGCATAATGCCTGTGTATGGCAATTACAGCAACACCTTGTACCTGTATGTGCTGCATAATGCCTGTGTATGGCAATTACAGCAAAACCTTGTATCTGTATGTGCTGCATAATGCCTGTGTATGGCAATTACAGCAACACCTTGTATCTGTATGTGTCGCATAATGCCTGTGTATGGCAATTACAGCAACACCTTGTATCTGTATGTGCCACATAATGCCTGTGTATGGCAATTACAGCAACACCTTGTATCTGTATGTGCCGCATAATGCCTGTGTATGACAATTACAGCAACACCTTGTATCTGTATGTGCTGCATAATGCCTGTGTATGGCAATTACAGCAACACCTTGCATCTGTATGCGCTGCATAATGCCTGTTTTATGGCAATTACAGCAACACCTTGTATCTGTATGGGCTGCATGATGCCTGTGTATGGCAATTATAGCAACACCTTGTATCTGTATGTGCTGCATAATGCCTGTGTAATGCAATTACAGCAACACCTTGTATCTGTATGTGCTGCATAATGCCTGTGTAAGGCAATTACAGCAACACCTTGTATCTGTATGTGCTCATAATGCCTGTGTATGGCAATTACAGCAACACCTTGTATCTGTATGTGCCGCATAATGCCTGTGTATGGCAATTACAGCAACACCTTGTATCTGTATGTGCCGCATAATGCCTGCGTATGGCAATTACAGCAACACCTTGTATCTGTATGTGCTGCATAATGCCTGCGTATGACAATTACAGCAACACCTTGTATCTGTATGTGCCGCATAATGCCTGCGTATGGCAATTACAGCAACACCTTGTATCTGTATGTGCTGCATAATGCCTGCGTATGACAATTACAGAAACACCTTGTATCTGTATGTGCCGCATAATGCCTGTGTATGGCAATTACAGCGACACCTTGTATCTGTATGTGCCGCATAATGCCTGCGTATGGCAATTACAGCAACACCTTGTATCTGTATGTGCTGCATAATGCCTATGTATGGCAATTACAGCAAAACCTTGTATCTGTATGTGCCGCATAATGCCTGTGTATGGCAATTACAGCGACACCTTGTATCTGTATGTGCCGCATAATGCCTGTGTGTGGCAATTACAGCAAGATCTTGTATCTGTATGTGCCGCATAATGTCTGTGTATGGCAATTACAGCAACACCTTGTATCTGTATGTGCTGCATAATGCCTGTGTATGGCAATTACAGCAACACCTTGTATCTGTATGTGCCGCATAATGCCTGCGTATGGCAATTACAGCAACACCTTGTATCTGTATGTGCTGCATAATGCCTGCGTATGGCAATTACAGCAACACCTTGTATCTGTACTGTACAGGGATTTACACTCATTATAAACCCCTGAATCCTATCCCTGTACAGCAGCGACTGACCCCACAGCTCTCCCTGTGTTTTTCTGACATCCCTGGCTGCTGGAATGTTGCAGTAACGTATGCCGTGCTTTTTGTTACAGTGCAGCTTCTTTTACAGTAATACAGGGTGACTGGAGGGAGATAAAACAAAGAATTTAGCTTCTCCGCAAGCTAATCTTGCTTTAAGAAGATATGCAAATTAAGTTCTGATATGCTAATGATTGCTTTTCAATGTATTAAATTGCACAATTTACTTATCTTTTGGTAGTGAAGGGGTTAAACGCGTTGCTCTGCATTTTTTCTCTTTTTTTCTTTGTAGTATGTTTCTCTCCTCGTTGTCACAATGTTGGGACAGTTACCGTTTGTTACATTTGTTTCATGATTTATGGAAATGTTTTATTTGTTGTTTTTAATATAATAATAATAATAAAATCATTCTAATTCTTCTCGTTTTTTTAAATTATGCACTTTAGGAGATTTTTTTGTTTTATAGGTTCCTTCTTGTGTAAATGCTACAGGTGAGCAGTTGCCATGGAAACCAATGGAATCCCCCAGGGCAAAAGGTTAGATATTACGGGCCCTGTTTGTTTCTAATTAATAAGATCAGTTTTTTATTTTATGCACTTTGGGTGATTTTTCTTTTCTCTTTTTTACCTCTATAGGGGTTATTCACAGAGAGACAAATTAAAATTGCACCGACCAGTGAGTTTCCCCGACCGGTGACATTTCATGGCTATACGGTTATTCAGAGAGCAGATAGTTTGCCAAATATTGTTGTATTGCCAGTGAAATACGGTGCTTTTTGGCGGCAGTGAAATACGGTGTCTGTTTGGCGGCAGTGAAATACAGTGCATGTTCGGCGGCAGTGGAATACGGTGTCTGTTCGGCGGCAGTGAAATACGGTGCCTGTTTGGCGGCAGTGAAATTTGGTGTCTGTTCGGCGGCAGTGAAATACGGTGCCTGTTCAGCGGCAGTGAAATACAGTGCTGTTCGGCAACAGTGAAATACGGTGCCTGTTCGGCGGCAGTGAAATATGGCACCTGTTCGGCAGCAGTGAAATACGGTGCTTTTTGGTGGCAGAGAAATACAGTGCCTGTTTGGCGGCAGTAAAATACGGTGCATGTTCGGCGGCAGTGGAATACGGTGTCTGTTCGGTGACAGTGAAATACGGTGCTTGTTTGGCGGCAGTGGAATACGGTGTCTGTTTGGTGGCAGTGAAATACGGTGCCTGTTTGGCGGCAGTGAAATAAGGTGTCTGTTCGGCGGCAGTGAAATACGGTGTCTGTTTGGCGGCAGAGAAACACAGTGCCTGTTCGTCGGCAGCGAGATACGGCGCCTGTTCGGAAGCAGTGAAATACAGTGCTTTTTGGCGGCAGTGAAATACGGTGCTGTTCGGCGGCAGTGAAATACAGTGCCTGTTTGGTGGGAGTGAAATACGGTGCTTTTTGGCAGCAGTGAAATACGGCGCTTTTTGGCGGCAGTGACATACGGTGCCTGTTTGGCGGCAGTGAAATACGGTGCCTGTTTGGTTGCAGTGAAATAAGGTGTCTGTTCGGCGGCAGTGAAATACGGTGTCTGTTTGGCGGCAGAGAAACACAGTGCCTGTTCGTCGGCAGCGAGATACGGCGCCTGTTCGGAAGCAGTGAAATACAGTGCTTTTTGGCGGCAGTGAAATACGGTGCTGTTCGGCGGCATTGAAATACAGTGCCTGTTTGGTGGGAGTGAAATACGGTGCTTTTTGGCAGCAGTGAAATACGGCGCTTTTTGGCGGCAGTGACATACGGTGCCTGTTTGGCGGCAGTGAAATACGGTGCCTGTTTGGTTGCAGTGAAATAAGGTGTCTGTTCGGCGGCAGTGAAATACGGTGTCTGTTTGGCGGCAGTGAAATACGGTGCTTTTTGGCGGCAGAGAAACACAGTGCCTGTTCATCGGCAGTGAGATACGGTGCCTCTTTGGCGGCAGTGAAATACAGTGCTGTTCGGCAGCAGTGAAATACGGTGCCTGTTCGGCGGCAGTGAAATACGGCGCTTTTTGGCGGCAGTGAAATACGGTGCTGTTCGGCGGCAGTTAAATCCCCCATAGAGAAGCATTGGTTAATCTATTCACATTGAACAGCAGAGAAATGTCAGTGAAATGCCCTGATGTTCAGTGGTTTCATTCGGCAGGTTTATTCAGGCGAATCCCATAGGCTTCAATGTTAAAAATATTTCTGTTTTAATCCAATATCTAATAAACCGTTTATTATTTTAATCTGCAGCAAAGAAGTTTTTTTTTTATTATTTTTGTTTCGGGATTTTTTTGGCAATTTTTTTTCTACTTCTCTTTTTAAATAGCATTTTAGTTTTTGTGTAACAGACCTTTTTATTATTATTCATAGCATCTTATATATTAATTCCAGGCATTTTTTTTGCAGTATTTTTTTTTTTTTGAAACAGCTTTTAAAAGTGGTGATTTATTTGTTTATTTATTTTTACCCTGTTCGTCGGCTTTTTCCAACAGCCGGTCGGCGCTGTGTTTGGTGGATCGTCGGGTTTTTTTCGGTGCTTTTCCAGCTGATCGTTGGCTTTTTTCGGATGTGTTCCCGTTTTTTTCCCTTTGCTGTTTTGCAGCAGTGTTTCTGTACAATGCGGTGCTTTTGCCGTTGAGTTCGATGGATTTTCCGTGCACTTCAATGCTGAATTCACCGCAGGGTCAGGAAATTTGATTCGCCGAAGGAGCGTAATTTGGGTGCTCTTTGAATAACGCTGTATGTGTAAGTGTTACAGGTGGAGGCGGCGTTGCCATAGAAACCAGTTGAATCACCTGGGGCAGAAGGTTAGATACCCCCCCCCGCGCATTGTTTTGCAGGATCCAGTCGCCTCTTTTATTTTTGTTCATGAATGATGAGTAATAAAGTTTCGTAACATATTTTTCCAGTTGTCCCTTGTGTCCTCCTGGATGAACAATGCACTCGGGGTGTGACGCTTGTTAAAGACAGTAACAGGTGTGCGATACAAAGGGGCTCCAGGCGAGGGGCACGGCTGTCCCCCCCTGATCCCATCTTGGCCCCCAGTGCTTGGTGGATGTCCTTTCCTGATGGGTTGGAGGGACCCTGGGGGACGAGCCCTCTTCAGTCTCTCGGCGGCGAGCGACGGGTGGGACGCCGAGCCGCACAGGATGTTTTGCTCCTGTAACAAAGGGCAGCATCTCTGCTCTCCTAGATTATCTGTGCTTGTTTGTGCGTTCGCCGTCCGCACGCATCTGTTTATCTCCAGGCGGCGGATCTCAGGGATCTTCTCATAGGTGTGGGTCACCCAGCGGATAAAAGCCACCTCTTTATTTGTCGGGTTTCTTTCTGTGGAATAAATCTGTTTTTAAAAAAACACGTCGGCAGCAAGAAACACCGCACAGAGGAGAATTCAAGATTTTGGCCAATTTTACCAGTTTTTTTTATTTTGAAGGTGTCCAGGAGACGAGGAGACCATCCCGTGTACCATGTGACTGGTTGCAAAAGATCCGCGTTACAGTGGATCATGGGAAATAGTCTCTGGGCGGATTAAAGTTCTGCAAGAAAATCCACAATGATTCCATTTCACATACAGTTATACGTAGGGGCTGTGTGTATGGAGGGTTACGTGTGATGTGTTGAGGCCGCCGGTGTCAGGAGAGATACGTGTGTGTGGGCAGTATGTGTGTGATGAGAGCTGCTTGTGTGGGCTGTATGTGTGTGATGAGAGCTGCTTGTGTGGGCTGTATGTGTGTGATGAGAGCTGCTTGTGTGGGCTGTATGTGTGTGATGATAGGTTTATGTGTCGGAGCTGTAGGAGTCATTATAGCTTGTGTGTAGTGAGAGACGCATGTGTGGGCTGTATGTGTGTGATGAGAGCTGTGTGTGTGGGCTGTGTGTGTGTGATGAGAGCTGCTTGTGTGGGCTGTATGTGTGTGATGAGAGCTGCTTGTGTGGGCTGTATGTGTGTGATGAGAGCTGCTTGTGTGGGCTGTATGTGTGTGATGATAGGTTTATGTGTCGGAGCTGTAGGAGTCATTATAGCTTGTGTGTAGTGAGAGACGCATGTGTGGGCTGTATGTGTGTGATGAGAGCTGTGTGTGTGGGCTGTGTGTGTGTGATGAGAGCTGCTTGTGTGGGCTGTATGTGTGTGATGAGAGCTGTGTGTGTGGGCTGTGTTTGATGAGAGCTGCTTGTGTGGGCTGTATGTGTGTGATGAGAGCTGTGTGTGTGGGCTGTATGTGTGTGATGAGAGTGCATGGTGGCTGTATGTGTATGATGAGAGTGTGTGGTGATAGTTGTGTGGGGGCTGTATGTTTGTGATGATAATTGTGTGTGGGGACTATACAGGTGTGATGAGAGTGTGTGGGGGCTGTATGTGTGTGATGAGAGTTGTGTGACGCGCCTGTTGTATCATGTGACGCCTGGGTGATGACCACTAGACTCACGACACATTGTGGGTTTATAGTGACACCTCGGTACAGGCTGTACCAGCTGGGATGGCACATTGTGTTTTTTTGGTGACACCTCAGTACAGAGTACAGGCTGTACCAGTGGCAGCTGGGATGGCATCGCTGGCGTCCAGGGATGGAGTTGACGTAGGCACTGTGCGTCTCTGTGCCGGCGTGGTGTCCTCTCCCTGTCCCGGGATAATGTGGAAACCAGCTGTGCGCCATAAAAATAATTCAAAGCCTCGCGGCGCACGGGTTGAAGACGCAGAATCTCTTCCTGGGGAAGACATGGATTGTTCTAAGAAATTCTCAGGAGAAAAATTTATAATCCATCCAAAAAAAGCTCTGAGTGCTGTGTCTGTGCGCGGCGCGCCAACCTCCCACTGACACAGGGACCCGAAGAACCGCCCGGGGGATCACTGACTGACATGGGACGGCTTCCAAATAAACCTGGGACTGGTTTACACTGACCTGGCACTGGTCCTGTACCGGCTGGGATAAGGCTGGCACTGGTGCCACACTGCAGACAGCCTCAGCGGCCATTTTCAGGCACCATCTTGGAGGTGGCAGACACTGGGCAGTGACTGAGAAGTAATTTATGAAATTTCCGATTTTGTGATTAGCTTCAGCTTTCACCCCCTACCAGTGATCCCCCCCATGGACATAAGGAGGACCACCTCATGTGTGGCCAGTCCTGTTTAAGTCTCCTGGATATATTGAGTAGGGATGAGCTGTTCGGTTCGGACGGTTCGGAGTTCGACCCGAACTTTGCGTGTTCAAAAGTTTGCGAACTTCGAACTTTTTGAGTGTTCGGTTCGAGTTCGAAAAAAAAAAGAAATTTTGAAAAAAGTATAGAAAATGCTTAAAAAATACTAAAAAATCTAGAAATAAAGAGACTCTTTACTGCAGAATATTATAAGCAACGGTTTATTAGATATTGAATTAAAAACTAATGTGTACGTGCAAAGATTCTCAACTCTAAATGACCTGTGTTTTTCAAATGTCCTAACAACAACACATGTTTTAGTCTGGTCTAATCAATTTGATACATTGTAGACTATACTGATGGGGTGGGGTGGTGTCTGCTTCTGATTGAGATTTGAGACGTGTTAATTTCCCTCCTAAAACTTCTAATATGCTGTATTTCACCGCTGTGTACTCAGCTAATTTTTACCGCTTTCGCTCATCATGTTTAAACGCGATTTTGAAGCCACATTTTGTTAAATGACCGACATGTTAGATATTGTTCTTTCCGGCAGACTCCGCAGATTCATAATATATAATTTTTATATGTATACGTCCTGTCCTGGCTGTATATTATGAAAATACTGCAATAAAAATAGAATTTTTAATCATCTGCAGTGTGTAAAGTGTTGTTTTTTTCACATTTTAGCACATGAGCGTTTGCGGTTATGTTTTCTATGAGGTGCGCTTGTACAAAAATTAGAAATGGGGACTTGTTACATTTTGTGGGGGGAATTACATGATTTATAGCAAACGCACCCCATAGAAAAAAATCATTAGTGCATCATCGTTCACATTATAATTGCAATGTGAACAATATTGCTGCATTAATAAAAATAACACACAAAAAAATACATGTTTTTCTTTTTTCTTTTACTTTATACCTGGTCATGTTGGGTATCATTCGAAAGGCCTTTTGATTGACACCCTCCATGACCCACTAGATGCCTGGAGATATCAGGGTTCAAATGAACCCCCTATCTCCACCAGGGGATTGGCCTGGGCAATATATATACGCATGATGTGAGCTGGCCTGGGCCTGGGCAATATATATAAACACACGATGTGAGCTGGCCTGGGAAATATATATATATACGCATGATGAAAATTTGCAAAGGATAAGGCACGCAAAGTGAAATTTTTATGTGTCTGAAATCGAAACTTACGTGACAACTCTTATTTTTTTTTTCGTTAATTTATATTTGTTCAATACAGTTAATTTAAAATGGTTTAATACAGTTTATTTATATTTATTTTACCTTTACTATTGGTGCTTTTCAAACTTTATTCTTAACATGAAACTGCTAAATTTCTTTTTATTTATGTCGTTTTTATTTTTTTGGGGGCGTGCAAGTAGCTGGTCTTGCCTAGGGCGCAAAATAGTCTAGTACTGGCTCTGACCGCATGGTCCACCCCTGCACTCTTCCACAATACCACAGAGGGGTTACTGTATGATGGCACTTGCTGGCCTGGCACCAAAGGCACAATATTTGGGTGCACTGCCACTGCCACCTGTATCAGATTCATATCCTCAGAGGGGTTACGGTGTGACGGCACTGTTGCCGACGCTAAAGGCCCAATTTTAGGCTGGGGTCAAACGAACGCATTTTTCGCAGCGAACGTCAAAAAGTGCGTCCGAACGTATTGAGGTGTTTTTTCACGGAAGCGCTTAAACGGTCATACGATGCGCATTTTTGTGCGTGATTTTTTTACAGATCCAAACCAGGAAACTTTTTGCGTCTGGACGTTATGTTGGCCGGACATGTGCAGCGTCTGACGTCTCCTAATCACACACACACGCCGCTATGTGGACGCAGCGCACTCTGTACGTCAGTACTAGCGGTTCAGCGTTCTCGAAAAAATTCATTAATTTTCCACTTGCGTTGCGCAGCCGGACTTTCGTGCGACCGTACTTCGTATATTGGCCGTCATTGCGTGTCATTTGCTGCTAGTGCGGCCGTGATTAAGTGCGCCTAAACACACGTTAAAAGTGCGCTGGTCTGACCCCAGCCTTAAAGCACCTATTGTTACTTTCATCCAAAGCCTGCATAAGTTTCACTATAATTTAGCCAAAAAAATCACAATTTTTTTTCTACGTGTCCGAAAATGTCTCCTCTTTTCATACAGACTGCAGTTGTTTATGGATAGAAGCAGTTGTTTATGGATAGATTAAAGGAAAAGCATTTACCGTCATTTGAAACGTAATTTTTTGGTTTTTAAATGTTTCTATACATCCTAGAAATCCGCCACTTCACGGGCAGGTTATGGGGACCTCCTAGGCACGATATTTGAAGGAATTCTTCGTTTTTATTTTTTACCTTTATTTCATGGAAAACTCACTGTCCCTTTTAAAAACGTTTCTTTTTTCACTTTTTGTCCTTGTTTCCTGTCCCCCAGGGCACTACCTGGACCCCCATACACCTTTTATGGCAAATATCTAGCATATATGCCCTCTTGGAGGGCTATCTAAAAACCGAATTTTCAGCCCCATTGACTTGCATTGAGTTCGAGTTCGGGTTCGGATTCGAACATTTGGAAAGTTTGGGTTCGGCTCCGAACCGAACTCGGGGGGTGTTCGGCTCATCCCTAATATTGAGTAGGACCACCTCATGTGGCCAGTCCTGTTTGACTCTCATGGGCATATTAGGAGGGACCTCCTTGTTTGATCAGTCCCTCTTGCCCTGGATGATTTAGGGAGGGTTTTCTCCACCGGCCAGTCCTGTGTATTGACCATTGACGTATTAGGAAGATGCCCTTGTGTGGCCAGTCCTGTTTAACTGCCTCATTTCAGGGAGTAGGTCACCATGTCACGATTATCAGCCACACACTTATTACGGAGGCCAGTCCTGTTTAGACGCTGCAGACGTGGGTTTTTGGTGCAGGAGGTCCCCGTTACAGTGGACGCTTACCATGTTGCTCGGGTGATGCAGGTGGACGTGGAGGTTGTGTTTAGGAGGCGTCGGGGTTTAATTTAGATCTTTGTGTACACTGAGCGCATCCTCCGTCCTCCCCGGAGACTCAGGCCGCAGTCTGTGTGACGGTCTCCCCTGGCCCCCCTGACAATAACACATTGTTGTGGAGTGGCGCAGCGCCAGTGCATTGTATGGATTTCCCCCGAAGCAGCGTCTTCAGCGGGCGATTCAAAGGGACGATGACAGGGAGACCTGGTTACTATTATTACTTTGCGCTGGCCGCGCGCTATGCCGCCGTTGTCCCCCTGTCGGATGCCTCGCGCCCGCTTGTTATTTTGGCGCGCGTATTGTTGGGCTTTTACGTTTTTACAGCATTTTACGTTTCCTGCTGTATTCCTGTCTGAAGGTCCGGGGGAGCGGACGTTGAGATCCGTGCAGTGGGTACAACGTGTGTACGTGCGCGGGAAGCTGTCAGCTCGCTGCAGCAAGTCACACAGACGTCATATATCGGCCCCACCACCAGACAGAAAACGTCTGAAGTTCAGCCTGGTCTGGACTGAACGTGCGAGGAAGCAATAAAACACGATCAACGGATGACATCCGAGGCTGGCAGCGGGCAAAAAGGCTTTAATACTGTGTAGCCGGGTATTAAAGACCCGAATGTGCGAGCTCAGAAAAGCTGCTTGGCTCCTCTGCTGGTGTCTACAACAAGTGCAAGGCTTTGAGCACGCTGGTATAATGGATGATGGCACAGTGGTATAATTATCATGGCGCACAGTCCAGCGGGAGATGGATCACTGGTATAATGGGTTATCATGGCGCACAGTCCAGCGGGTGATGGATCACTGGTATAATGGGTTATCATGCGCACAGTCCAGTGGGTGATGGATCACTGGTATAATGGGTTATCATGGTGCACAGTCCAGTAGGAGATGGATCACTGGTATAATGGGTTATCATGGTGCACAGTCCAGTGGGTGACGGATCACTGGTATATGGGTTATCATAGTGCACAGTCCAGTGGGTGACGGATCACTGGTATATGGGTTATCATAGTGCACAGTCCAGTGGGAGATGGATCACTGGTATAATGGGTTATCATGGCGCACAGTCCAGTAGGAGATGGATCACTGGTATAATGGGTTATCATGGTGCACAGTCCAGTAGGAGATGGATCACTGGTATAATGGGTTATCATGGCGCACAGTCCAGTGGGTGACGGATCACTGGTATATGGGTTATCATAGTGCACAGTCCAGTGGGTGACGGATCACTGGTATAATGGGTTATCATGGCGCACAGTCCAGTAGGAGATGGATCACTGGTATAATGGGTTATAATGGCAAACAGTCCAGTGGGAGATGGATCACTGGTATAATGGGTTATCATGGTGCACAGTCCAGTAGGAGATGGATCACTGGTATAATGGGTTATCATGGCGCACAGTCCAGTAGGAGATGGATCACTGGTATAAAGGGTTATTATGGCGCACAGTCCAGTAGGAGATGGATCACTGGTATAATGGGTCATCATGGCGCACAGTCCAGTAGGAGATGGATCACTGGTATAATGGGTTATCATGGCGCACAGTCCAGTGGGTGACGGATCACTGGTATATGGGTTATCATAGTGTACAGCCCAGTGGGAGATGGATCACTGGTATAATGGGTTATCATGGCGCACAGTCCAGTAGGAGATGGATCACTGGTATAATGGGTTATAATGGCAAACAGTCCAGTGGGAGATGGATCACTGGTATAATGGGTTATCATGGTGCACAGTCCAGTAGGAGATGGATCACTGGTATAATGGGTTATCATGGCGCACAGTCCAGTAGGAGATGGATCACTGGTATAATGGGTTATCATGGCGCACAGTCCAGTGGGTGACGGCTCACTGGTATATGGGTTATCATGGCACACAGTCCAGTAGGAGATGGATCACTGATATATGGGTTATCATGGCGCACAGTCCAGTGGGTGATGGATCACTGGTATAATGGGTTATCATGGCGCACAGCCCAGCGGGTGATGGATCACTGGTATAATGGGTTATCATGGCGCACAGTCCAGCGGGTGATGGATCACTAGTATAATGGGTTATCATGGCGCACAGCCCAGTGGATGATGGCGCGCCGGTATCATTGCCGATGGATCACTGATATATGGGTTATCATGGCGCACAGTCCAGTGGGTGATGGATCACTGGTATAATGGGTTATCATGGCGCACAGCCCAGCGGGTGATGGATCACTGGTATAATGGGTTATCATGGCGCACAGCCCAGCGGGTGATGGATCACTGGTATAATGGGTTATCATGGCGCACAGCCCAGTGGATGATGGCGCGCCGGTATCATTGCCGATGGATCACTGAACGCCATTAGCCGTAACATGTAAAGCGGCGCGCACTCTTTATATAAATAGATTCTATTTTTGCCTCTGTATAAAGACGCTGCTATAATATTAATAATAATGAAAGGTTTATGTTTAGCCTCAATCTCCTCCCGTCATGTGGTGAGAGTTGCTGTAAGTATAGCCGGTGCATTTCCTTGTTTACGGGCCGGGGATGAGCATTTCCTCACGCTGGATCCTTATCGGTTATTGTTAATGGGGAGAGATAGGATCTGTCAGAGCAGGAACACGCGCGCCCTTATGTTTCAGGTTTTCATCTTGGCGGCGTGTGCCCGGGTTTAATGGGCTGCCAGGGTATATCTGCCCCTCACACTGCACGATGGCATCTCCGCCAGAGACATTAAATAATAACAATTCTATAAATATATATATATATACGTTCACACTAGGGTCACCAATATTATTATTTAGTGCAGAAGAGGAGCACTTATTTTACAGTATTTAGGCGACGCTTCCCCTTTCTTTTACTTGTGCGTTACAAGCTGTAATACAATGTGTTGTATTACTGATACAAAGTATACAGAGCGCTCTGATAGATACTATCCTTTACGTTTACAAACACTGCCTGTCACCTGCAATCAGTGGGAAGATGTCGCGTTTATATGGGTTGTTCGGCTTTGGGTCTGATCACACGGTGATACCAGGTAGCTGCGGATTTAATTCAGCGTCTCTCCTGATTGGCTTTTATTCACTATCAGCAGGGCAGCCATCAGAAATGATGGGGCCCCTTACTAAACCTCACGATGGGGCCCCCCAGGGCCCCCCCTCAACCTCTAAGAGCTTTTCTCCCCCTTCAAAAAAAAAAAAAAAGACATAACATAGCACCACAGCAATAAAACTCCCAGTAATGTGCAGTGTGTATTAGCTTATCACAGTATCCACAGCAATAAAACTCACAGTAATGAGCGGTGTGTCTGAACATATCACAGAATCCACAGCAATAAATCTCACAGAAATGGGCTGTGTATGATGGCCTTTGGGTCTGGGCCTGGGCCCTGGGTCTGGTCCCTGGGACTGGGCCTTGGGGTCTGGTCCCTGGGGTCTAACCTGGGCCCTGGTCTCTGGGGTCTGGTCCCTGGGCCTTGGGGTCTGGGTCCTAGGGTCTGGGCTTGGGGTCTGGGCCTTGGGGTCTGGGCCCTGGGGTCTGGCCCTGAGGTCTGGTCCCTGGGGTCTAGCCTGGCCCTGGTCTCTGGGGTCTGGGTCCTAGGGTCTGGGCCCTAGGGTCTGGGCCCTGGGTCTGGGCCCTGGGTCTGGGCCTTGGGGTCTGGGCCCTGGGTATGGGGTCTGGACCCTAGGGTCTGGGCCCTGGGTCTGTATTTGGGGTCTGGGCCCTGGGTTTGGGGTCTGGACCCTAGGGTCTGGGCCCTGGGTCTGTATTTGGGCTTTGGGGTCTGGGCCCTGGGTTGGGCCTAGGGTCTGGGCCTAGGGGTCTGGGCCTAGGGGGTCTGGGCCTTGGGTCCTGGGTTTGGCCTAGGGGTCTGGGCCCTGGGTTTGGGCCTAGGGGGTCTGGGCCTTGGGGTCTGGGCCCTAGTGCCTGGGCCTTGGGGTCTGGGCCCTGGGTTTGGCCTAGGGGGTCTGGGCCCTAGGGTCTGGCCTAGGGGTCTGGGCCCTGGGTCTGGGCCTTGGGGTCTGGGCCCTGGTTTGGGCCTAGGGGTCTGGGTCTTAGGGCCTGAGCCCTGGGTTTGGGCCTTGGGTCTGGGCCCTTGGGTCTGGGTCCTGGGTCTGGGCCCTGGGTCTGGGCCTTGGGGTCTGGGCCCTGGGTCTGGGCCCGGGGTCTGGGCCCAGGGTCTGGGTCCTGGGTTTGGGCCTAGGGGTCTGGGCCCTGGGTTTGGGCCTAGGGGGTCTGGGCCTTGGGGTCTGGGCCCTAGTGCCTGGGCCTTGGGGTCTGGGCCCTGGTTTGGGCCTAGGGGGGTCTGGCCCTAGGGTCTGGGCCTAGGGGTCTGGGCCCTGGGTCTGGGCCTTGGGGTCTGGGCCCTGGGTTTGGGCCTAGGGGTCTGGGTCTTAGGGCCTGAGCCCTGGGTTTGGGCCTTGGGTCTGGGCCCTTGGGTCTGGGTCCTGGGTCTGGGCCCTGGGTCTGGGCCTTGGGGTCTGGGCCCTGGGTCTGGGCCAGGGGGTCTGGGCCCAGGGTCTGGGTCCTGGGTTTGGGCCTAGGGTCTGGGCCCTGCCCTGGTGGGCCTAGGGGGTCTGGGCCCAGGGTCTGGGCCCTAGTGTCTGGGCCTTGGGTCTGGGTCCTGGGCCTTGGGGTCTGGGCCCTGGGTTTGGGCCTTGGGGTCTGGGCCATGGGTTTGGGCCATAGGGTCTGGGCCCTGGGTTTGGGTCTTGGGGTCTGGGCCTAGGGGTCTGGACCCTGGGCCCTAGGGTCTGGGCCCTGGGCCTTGGGGTCTGGGCCTAGGGGTCTGGGCCCAAGGGTCTGGGCCCTAGGGTCTGGGCCTTGGGGTCTGGGCCTTGGGGTCTGGGCCATGGGTTTGGGCCATAGGGTCTGGGCCCTGGGTTTGGGTCTTGGGGTCTGGGCCCTGGGCATTTGCCCTGGTCTGGGCCTTGGCCCTGGGCCTAGGGGTCTGGACCCTGGGCCCTAGGGTCTGGGCCTTGGGTCTGGGCCTAGGGGTCTGGACCCTGGGCCCTAGGGTCTGGGTCTGGGCCTTGGGGTCTGGGCCTTGGGGTCTGGGCCTAGGGGGTCTGGGCCTAGGGGTCTGGGCCTAGGGGGTCTGGGCCTAGGGGTCTGGGCCTAAGGGTCTGGGCCCTGGGCCCTAGGGTCTGGGCCTTGGGGTCTGGGCCATGGGTTTGGGCCATAGGGTCTGGGCCCTGGGTTTGGGTCTTGGGGTCTGGGCCCTGGGCCTAGGGGTCTGGACCCTGGGGCCTAGGGGTCTGGCCTTGGGGTCTGGGCCTAGGGGTCTGGGCCTAGGGGTCTGGGCCTAGGGGTCTGGGCCCTAGGGTCTGGGCCATGGGTTTGGGCCTAGGGGTCTGGGCCATGGGTTTGGGCCTAGGGGTCTGGCCTAAGGGTCTGGCCCTGGGCCCTAGGCGGGTCTGGGCCTTGGGGTCTGGGCCATGGGTTTGGGCCATAGGGTCTGGGCCCTGGGTTTGGGTCTTGGGTCTGGGCCTAGGGGTCTGGACCCTGGGCCCTAGGGTCTGGGCCCTGGGCCTGGGGTCTGGGCCTAAGGGTCTGGGCCCTAGGGTCTGGGCCCTAGGGTCTGGCCCTGGGGTCTGGGCCTTGGGTCTGGGCCATAGGGTCTGGGCCCTGGGTTTGGGTCTTGGGGTCTGGGCCCTGGGCCTAGGGGTCTGGACCCTGGGCCCTAGGGTCGGCCTTGGGGTCTGGGCCTTGGGGTCTGGGCCTAGGGGTCTGGGCCTAGGGGTCTGGGCCCTGGGCCCTAGGGTCTGGGCCAGGGTTTGGCCTAGGGGTCTGGGCCATAGGGTCTGGGCCTGGTTTGGGTCTTGGGGTCTGGGCCCTGGGCCTAGGGGTCTGGACCCTGGGCCCTAGGGTCTGGGCCCTGGGCCTTGGGGTCTGGGCCTGGGGTCTGGGCCTTGGGGTCTGGGCCCTGGGCCTAGAGGTCTGGGTCTGGGCCCTGGGTCTGGGCCTAGGGGTCTGGCCTAGGGGTCTGGGCCTAGGGGTCTGGGTCCTGGGTCTGAGCCTAGAGGTCTGGGCCCTGGGTCTGAGCCTAGAGGTTTGGGCCTAGGGGTCTGGCCTTGGGGTCTGGGCTCTAGGTCTTAGGTCTGGGCCCTGGCTCACCACTCGCTGTCTTCTATCTTCTTCTTCTGCTCTCTTTTCTTCACCTTTTTCAATCTTCTTCTCTTCTTTTCTTCTGATCTTCCCGGTCCCTCCAGCTCCGGCGCGCAGCTTCACTGAGTGGAGGGGCGGAGCCAAAGCAACGTGCTTGGGAGGCCCCTCACACGCTGCTTGGCCCCGCCCAGCCAGGAAGTGAAGCTGCCAGGAGCCGGAGGAGACACAGTGTCTCAGTCTCCTCCGGCTCCTGCAGCAGCAGCGACACAGCTCCGGATTCAGACTCATCGAGTCCGATACCGGAGCTGTTAAAGGGCGACGCCGCTGCCGTCGGGGGCCCGGGATCCTCCCCCCAGGCCCCGGCAGCCCGGGCCCCCACCGGGCCTGGGCCCCTTACGGTAGTATTGGGCGTAATGCCCTGATGGCGGCCCTGACTATCAGGGTTATTCAAAGAGTTCTGAATTGTGGCCGAACAGTGAAATTCAGCGTACGGTTACCTTTCCTGGCCATTCGGCTATCCAGAGAGCAGGTGAATTGTTGGCGAATTGCCTGCACATACGGTGCCTGTTCGGTGCCTGTTCGAGGGCAGTGAATCCCCATAGAGAAGCAATGCTTCATCTATTCAGAGAACACAAACCAGCAGTGAAAAGTTGCCGAATTGTCCTGCTGTTCAGTGGTTTAATTCGACAGGTTTATTCAGGCGAATCCCATAGGCTTCAATGTTAAAAATATTCCAGTTTTAATTCAATATCTAATAATCCGTTTATTATAATATTCTGCAGTAAAGAGTCTCTTTATTTATAGATTTTTTAGGATCTTTTAGGCATTTTTCGGGATGTTTTTCGAAAAATATATATTTTTTTAAATCGTTTTTTCTGTAACAGCCCTTTTTATTATCATTCATTGGATCTTATGTAAATTTCAGACATTTTCGTTCTGTAGTTTCTTTGCAAACAGCGTTTCACTTTTGGACTCCATGGAGAGGATGCTCGCGGCGGCACTTAGCGCTGCCGCGAGCATCCCGTGACTTCGTGCTGTGTTAGCACCTGCCCTGTAATATCACGCTAAAACGGGACGTTAAGGAGAAACCTGCAGGCGCGCACATTATCTGCAGGCGCGCACATTATCTGCAGGCGCTCGTTATATGCAGGCGCTCGTTATATGCAGGCGCGCATTATCTGCAGGCGCGCATTATATGCAGGCACACATTATCTGCATGCGCGCATTATATGCAGGCACACATTATCTGCATGCGCGCATTATCTGCAGTCGTAGGTTTTTCTCCTTTGCGTCCCCGTTTTAGCGTTAGGATTGTAATATGGTCAAAGTATTTTACCAGGATGGCTACATTGAGATTTCTGGGTAGTGTTTGCTGCACTGTGTTGTTTTTTGGCTTGACAAAGGCCATTTGTGGCTGAAACGTTACCACTGACGTTCCTCTAATAAAAAGCTGCACTTGCATCGCTTATGTAGTGCTTGGATTCCATTTCTTTCCTCAGAAATCTGACCGTGGCCTGGCGTCTTGTTAGTGAAGCTCAATGCCTGACTCTGACCTTGACCTGTCATCCTGACATTGATACTCAGTGCCGGACTCTGACCTTGACCTGTCATCCTGCCATTGATACTCAGTGCCTGACTCTGACCTTGACCTGTCATCCTGCCATTGATACTCAGTGCCTGACTCTGACCTTGACCTGTCATCCTGACATTGATACTCAGTGCCTGACTCTGACCTTGACCTGTCATCCTGACATTGATACTCAGTGCCTGACTCTGACCTTGACCTGTCATCCTGACATTGATACTCAGTGCCGGACTCTGACCTTGACCTGTCATCCTGCCATTGATACTCAGTGCCTGACTCTGACCTTGACCTGTCATCCTGACATTGATACTCAGTGCCTGACTCTGACCTTGACCTGTCATCCTGACATTGATGCTCAATGCCTGACTCTGACCTTGACCTGTCATCCTGCCATTGATACTCAGTGCCTGACTCTGACCTTGACCTGTCATCCTGATATTGATAGTCAGTGCTTGGGTCTGACCTTGACCTGTCATCCTGATATTGATAGTCAGTGCTTGAGTCTGACCTTGACCTGTCATCCTGATATTGATAGTCAGTGCTTGACTCTGACCTTGACCTGTCATCCTGACATTGATACTCCGTGCTTGACTCTGACCTTGACCTGTCATCCTGACATTGATACTCAGTGCCTGACTCTGACCTTGACCTGTCATCCTGATATTGATACTCAGTGCCTGACTCTGACCTTGACCGGTCATCCTGACATTGATACTCAGTGCCTGACTCTGACCTTGGCCTGTCATCCTGACATTGATACTCAGTGCCTGACTCTGACCTTGACCTGTCATCCTGACATTGATACTCAGTGCCTGACTCTGACCTTGACCGGTCATCCTGATATTGATACTCAGTGCCTGACTCTGACCTTGGCCTGTCATCCTGACATTGATACTCGGTGCCTGACTCTGACCTTGACCTGTCATCCTGACATTGATACTCAGTGCCTGACTCTGACCTTGACCTGTCATCCTGACATTGATACTCAGTGCCTGACTCTGACCTTGACCGGTCATCCTGATATTGATACTCAGTGCCTGACTCTGACCTATTATTATTATTATTCTTTATTTATAAAGCGCCAGCATATTCCGCAGCGCTGTACAATAAGCACAGTACAGACAGGGTTACAATACATTGAACAACATTTGACAAACAGTACAGGAGGAGATGAGGCCCTATTCCCGTAGGAACTCACAATCTAGGAGGGTTGGGGTTGGAAACAGGAGAGAGGACTGTAAGGTGAGAGTGATTGATGGTGTGTCAGTGAGTTGGGTGGTAGGCTTCCCTAAATAGGAACGTTTTAAGGGAGCGTTTGAAGGAAAGAAGTTAGGGGAAAGTCTGACAGTACGAGGGAGAGTGTTCCAGAGAGTGGGGCTGCGCGTGAGAAATCCTGCAGTCTATCATGGGAAGAGGTGATGCGGGGAGAAGCTAGGCGCAGGTCACTGTTTGACCTTAGGGAGCGGGCTGGGGTGTATTTGGTGATTAGAGAGGACAGGTAGTGGGGAGCTGAGTTAGTGAGGGTTTTGTAGGTAAGGACCTAGGCCTGTCGTCCCGATATCAAGGCTCAATGTAAACACATGGACTAATCACTGCAAAAAATTCTCCCAAACATTTTATTAGATTTTGTAAATTCAAGTTTTTTTCATTTCCTTTTATTTTTTTTAATCTACAGATCCATCTGACAGCCGTCACATCCCAGGGCCGAGCTCTTTAACCGGGCGCTCAGGGGCCTGTCCTGCCTCTCGTCTGTCTTCCCCTGCCTTATCTTTTAAGAGCCATGTTTCAGGCTCGCTGATCCCCAGCTCCCCTTCCTGCTCTTCCTCTGTTTCTGACGTTGCAGGGACGCGTTCTGCATCTGGCGTTCAGTCTAGACACAATGCGTATTATTTCAGTCCATTAAAAATCCTGATTAAAGACACTTATTTTCCCCACTTCGAAGCGTTGACCTTAACAGCGCATTATTCCCAATTTCCATCGTTTTACCAAACTAACATCCAGAAGAAGCGCGTTTATAAACGTGTAACCTGCGCTTTCCTTCTCTCCTGCTGGGATAAATTTAGAACGCTTGTTTTTTGGGGCAATTTGCAAGAATTCTGTGTCTGATCTGAAACATGGACAGAAATAACTTTACTGCCACGTTTACAAGACAGGGTTAATAAGTGCGGCTTCCCCTGTACGCACGTCTCTGCACGTCTCTGCACGTCTCTGCACGTCTCTGCACGTCTCTGCACGTCCGGCGCGCGGCTTAATTGTCTTGTTTTTCGCAAATTTCTTTGTAACTTTTAAAATTTGTTTAAAAACAGAAAAAGTGAATTTAGAAACTCAAATTATTCTGTGTATCCGGATATAGCAGCTCGTTATATCAAAATATAACCTCTCTGACTGACTGTGTGTATATGTATATAGCGGCTCTGACTGACTCTGTGTATATATGTATATAGCGACTCTGAGTCTGTGTATATGTATATAGCGGCTCTGACTGACTCTGTGTATATATGTATATAGCGACTCTGAGTCTGTGTATATGTATATAGCGACTCTGACTGACCCTGTGTATATGTATATAGCGACTCTGACTGACCCTGTGTATATGTATATAGCGGCTCTGACTGACTCTGTGTATATGTATATAGCGACTCTGACTGACCCTGTGTATATGTATATAGCGACTCTGACTGACTCTGTGTATATGTATATAGCGACTCTGACTGACCCTGTGTATATGTATATAGCGGCTCTGACTGACCCTGTGTATATGTATATAGCGGCTCTGACTGACTCTGTGTATATGTATATAGCGACTCTGACTGACCCTGTGTATATGTATATAGCGGCTCTGACTGACTCTGTGTATATATGTATATAGCGGCTCTGACTGACTCTGTGTATATATGTATATAGCGGCTCTGACTTACTCTGTGTATATGTATATAGCGGCTCTGACTGACTCTGTGTATATATGTATATAGCGACTCTGACTGACTCTGTGTATATGTATATAGCGGCTCTGACTGACTGTGTGTATATGTGTATATAGCGGCTCTGACTGACCCTGTGTATATGTATATAGCGGCTCTGACTGACTGTGTGTATATGTATATAGCGGCTCTGACTGACTCTGTGTATATATGTATATAGCGGCTCTGACTGACCCTGTGTATATGTATATAGCGGCTCTGACTGACCCTGTGTATATGTATATAGCGGCTCTGACTGACTCTGTGTATATGTGTATATAGCGGCTCTGACTGACTCTGTGTATATGTATATAGCGGCTCTGACTGACTGTGTGTATATGTATATAGCGGCTCTGACTGACTCTGTGTGTATGTATATAGCGGCTCTGACTGACTCTGTGTATATGTATATAGCGGCTCTGACTGACTCTGTGTATATGTATATAGCGGCTCTGACTGACTCTGTGTATATGTATATAGCGTTTCTGACTGACCCTGTGTATATGTATATAGCGACTCTGACTCTGTGTATATGTATATAGCGACTCTGACTGACCCTGTGTATATATGTATATAGCGACTCTGACTTACTCTGTGTATATGTATATAGCGGCTCTGACTGACTCTGTGTATATGTATATAGCGGCTCTGACTCTGTGTATATGTATATAGCGGCTCTGACTGACTCTGTGTATATGTGTATATAGCGGCTCTGACTGACTCTGTGTATATGTATATAGCGGCTCTGACTGACCCTGTGTATATATGTATATAGCGGCTCTGACTGACTCTGTGTATATGTGTATATAGCGGCTCTGACTGACTGTGTGTATATGTGTATAGCGGCTCTGAATGACTCTGTGTATATGTATATAGCGGCTCTGACTGACTCTGTGTATATGTGTATATAGCTGCTCTGACTGACTGTGTGTATATATGTATATAGCGGCTCTGACTGACTGTGTGTATATGTGTATATAGCGGCTCTGACTGACTGTGTGTATATGTGTATAGCGGCTCTGAATGACTCTGTGTATATGTATATAGCGGCTCTGACTGACTCTGTGTATATGTATATAGCGGCTCTGATTGACTCTGTGTATATGTATATAGCGGCTCTGACTGACCCTGTGTATATGTATATAGCGGCTCTGACTGACTGTGTGTATATGTATATAGCGGCTCTGACTGACTCTGTGTATATGTATATAGCGGCTCTGACTGACTGTGTGTATATGTGTATATAGCGGCTCTGACTGACTCTGTGTATATGTATATAGCGGCTCTGACTGACTCTGTGTATATGTATATAGCGGCTCTGACTGACTCTGTGTATATGTATATAGCGGCTCTGACTGACTCTGTGTATATGTATATAGCGGCTCTGACTGACTCTGTGTATATGTATATAGCGGCTCTGACTTTGTATATGTATGTAACGGCTCTGTCTTGGTGTCAGTGGCGTAACTAGAAACCTGAGGGCCCCGGTGCAAGAATCCATGAAGGGCCCCCCCAACCCCCCCCCTCAACCCCCCCCAAAAAAAGATCCATATTTTTACTTTTTTTTTTCTGCAATATAAAAAGATAGTATTGCCCCCAGCTCACATGGATATATTGCCCCCCAGGCCACACATGGATATATTGCCCCCAGCTCATGGAAATACTGCCCCAACACATGGATATACTGCCCAGCTCATGGAAATACTGCCCCACACACGGATATACTGCCCCAGCTCATGGAAATACTGCCCCAGCTCATGGATATACTGCCCCAACTCATGGATATACTGCCCCAGCTCATGGATATACTGCCCCAACTCATGGATATACTGCCCCAGCACATGGATATTACTGCCCCAACACATGGATATACTGCCCCAACACATGGATATACTGCCCCAGCACATGGATATACTGCCCCAGCTCATGGATATACTGCCCCAGCTCATGGATATACTGCCCCAACTCATGGATATACTGCCCCAGCTCATGGAATATACTGCCCCAGCTCATGGATATACTGCCCCAGCTCATGGATATACTGCCCCAACTCATGGATATACTGCCCCAGCTCATGGATACACTGCCCCAACACATGGATATACTGCCCAGCTCATGGATATACTGCCCCAGCACATGGATTATACTGCCCCAGCTCATGGATATACTGCCCCAGCACATGGATATACTACCCAGCTCTGCCCCCCAGCTCATGGATATACTGCCCCAGCTCTGCCCCAGCACATGGATATACTGCCCCAGCTCTGCCCCCAGCTCATGGATATATTGCCCCAGCTCTGCCCCAGCACATGGATATACTGCCCCAGCTCTGCCCCCCAGCTCATGGATATACTGCCCCAGCTCTGCCCCCCAGCTCATGGATATATTGCCCCAGCTCTGCCCCAGCTCATGGATATATTGCCCCAGCTCTGCCCCCCAGCTCATGAATATATTGCCCCAGCTCTGCCCCAGCTCATGGATATATTGCCCCAGCTCTGCCCCCCAGCTCATGGATATACTGCCCCAGCTCTGCCCCCCAGCTCATGATATACTGTGCCCCAGCTCTGCCCCCAGCTCATGGATATACTGCCCCAGCTCTGCCCCCAGCTCATGGATATATTGTCCCAGCTCTGCCCCAGCTCAATGGATATATTGCCCCAGCTCTGCCCCCCAGCTCATGGATATACTGCCCCAGCTCTGCCCCCCAGCTCATGGATATATTGTCCCAGCTCTGCCCCAGCTCATGGATATATTGCCCCAGCTCTGCCCCCCAGGTCATGATATATACTGCCCCAGCTTGCCCCCCAGCTCATGGATATACTGCCCAGCTGCTGCTCGCCCCCCAGCTCATGGATATATTGTCCCAGCTCTGCCCCAGCTTCATGGATATATTGCCCCAGCTCTGCCCCCCAGCTCATGGAATATATTGCCCCAGCTCTGCCCCCAGCTCCATGGATATATTGCCCAAGCTCTGCCCCCCAGCTCATGGATATACTGCCCCCAGCCCAGCTCTTACCTGCTCTGCTGGCCCCAGGCCCAGGGCAGGCTCCGTCGGCGTCTTCTCCTCCGGCGTCTTCTCCTCCTTGGCGAGTGGCCGCTGGAAACATCCAGCTTGGCCGCTCGCCGGAAACCACCTGATCAGCGCGAGGTCTCGTGCGCTGGTCAGGTGGTTTCTCTCCCACGTGAGCGGCCAAGCTGGATGTCAGCGGCCGCTCGCGTAGGGAAAGGGACGGCCAGCGCGCGGCTCCCAGATTCTGGCGCTTTTTGCCGGAATCTGGCGGCGGCGCTGGGCCCCTCTCCAGTGGCGGAATGCCAGGGCCCGGTCGCAACTGCGACCGCTGCGACCCTGGTACTTCCGCCACTGCTTGGTGTATATGTATATAGCGGCTCTGACTTGGTGTATATGTATATAGCGGCTCTGACTTGGTGTATATGTATATAGCGGCTCTGACTTGGTGTATATGTATATAGCGGCTCTGACTTGGTGTATATGTATATAGCGGCTCTCAGGATTATTCACAGAGATCTGAACATTTTAGATGTTAATTCCAGTATTTTTTCCAGACAGTGTTTCAAATTTGACACTTTAAATCGTCTTTTTTCCCCCGTTCGTCAGCTTGTTGGCTTTTTGCGGCAGCTGGTCAGCGCTGTGTTCGGTGGATCGTTGTTTTTTTCCGGGACCCGTTGAAATTATCGGATTTGATAATTTCGATGGTTTTGCTACGTTTTTTTTAAAAGCCAAATAGAGTCAAAAGTATGAAAGCTGCGCCCGTGTCCAAATATATCTGGACCTCACTGTAGCGGCTCTTTAGGTTGTGTTGAGGGAATGTTGCAGCGTAATGGAGTGTCTGGCAGGGAGGAAGCCTCGCCGGCGCTGTACATCTCCATACATTGTGCACGTATCTCCAGAGCAGACATTCCACTTCCGCCGCTAATTACACACAGAGGAAGGGGTTTAAGTGACAGCAAAGAGCCGGCGGCGGAAACCAGCGCTTAGAAAGAGGAGAATCAGGAAATATGCTAAGAGGCAAAAATACCGAATTTTATTGAATCTCCACAAAGTAAAATAAATCCCCAAAAATGTAAATATTGAATGTTTTTTTAAGTGCGGTTTCACTTATTTTATCGCTTTCTGACGCGCAGCGCCTGGGTTTCTACAGCCGAGCCGTCACGGTCTCCAACATACGACGGAAATGTCTGGATTTTTAGGGATTTTTTTTGTAGCTCACTTAACATAAAACACCCAAATAAAAATGCCGCTCAATGGGGGGTTTTCTGAGATTACGTGGATTAACCCTTTATTACAAAACATTTTAAGGTAAGAAGGTGAGGGAAGCATCTACCCTTTCTATATCACTGTTACTGCCCCCACTGGGAGGCTATTCCATGTATTTACTACCCTTTCTATATCACTGTTACTGCCCCCACTGGGAGGCTATACCATGTATCTACTACCCTTTCTATATCAGTGTTACTACTCCCACTGGGAGGCTATTCCATGTATCTACTACCCTTTCTATATCATGTTACTGCCCCCACTGGGAGGCTATTCCATGTATTTACTACCCTTTCTATATCACTGTTACTGCTCCCACTGGGAGGTTATTCTATGTATCTACTACCCTTTCTATATTACTGTTACTGCTCCCACTGGGAGGATATTCCATGTATCTACTACCCCTTTATCTATATCACTGTTACTGCTGCCACTGGGAGGCTATTCCATGTATCTACTACCCCTTTCTCTATATCACTGTTACTGCCCCCACTGGGAGGATATTCCATGTATCTACTACCCTTTCTATATCACTGTTACTGCTCCCACTGGGAGGCTATTCCATGTATCTACTACCCTTTCTATATCACTGTTACTGCCCCCACTGGGAGGCTATTCCATGTATCTACTACCCTTTCTATATCACTGTTACTGCTCCCACTGTGAGGCTATTCCATGTATCTACTACCCTTTCTATATCACTGTTACTGCTCCCACTGGGAGGCTATTCCATGTATCTACTACCCTTTCTATATCACTGTTACTGCCCCCACTGGGAGGCTATTCCATGTATCTACTACCCTTTCTATATCACTGGTACTGCTCCCACTGTGAGGCTATTCCATGTATCTACTACCCTTTCTATATCACTGTTACTGCTCCCACTGGGAGGCTATTCCATGTATCTACTACCCTTTCTATATCACTGTTACTGCTCCCACTGGGAGGCTATTCCATGTATCTACTACCCTTTCTATATCACTGTTACTGCCCCCACTGGGAGGCTATTCCATGTATCTACTACCCTTTCTATATCACTGTTACTGCTCCCACTGGAGGCTATTCCATGTATCTACTACCCTTTCTATATCACTGTTACTGCTCTCACTGGGAGGCTATTCCATGTATCTACTACCCTTTCTATATCACTGTTACTGCTGCCCCCACTGGGAGGCTATTCCATGTATCTACTACCCTTTCTATATCACTGTTACTGCCCCCACTGGGAGGACTATTCCATGTATCTACTACCCTTTCTATATCACTGTTACTGCTCCCACTGGGAGGCTATTCCATGTATCTACTACCCTTTCTATATCACTGTTACTGCTCCCTGGGAGGCTATTCCATGTATCTACTACCCTTTCTATATCACTGTTCTGCTCCCACTGGGAGGCTATTCCATGTATCTACTACCCTTTCTATATCACTGTTACTGCTCCCACTGGGAGGCTATTCCATGTATCTACTACCCTTTCTATATCACTGTTACTGCTCCCACTGGGAGGCTATTCCATGTATCTACTACCTTTCCTCTATATAACTGTTACTGCCCCCACTGGGAGGATATTCCATGTATCTACTACCCTTTCTATATCACTGTTACTGCCCCCACTGGGAGGATATTCCATGTATCTACTACCCTTTCTATATCACTGTTACTGCCCACTGGGAGGCTATTCCATGTATCTACTACCCTTTCTATATCACTGTTACTGCCCCACTGGGAGGCTATTTCATGTATCTACTACCATTTCTATATCACCGTTACTGCTCCCACTGGGAGGATATTCCATGTATCTACTACCCTTTCTATATCACCGTTACTGCCCCCACTGGGAGGCTATTCATGTATCTACTACCCTTTCTATTCACTGTTACTGCTCCCACTGGGAGGATATTCCATGTATCTACTACCCTTTCTATATCACTGTTACTGCCCCCACTGGGAGGCTATTCCATGTATCTACTACCCTTTCTATATCACTGTTACTGCCCCCACTGGGAGGCTATTCCATGTATCTACTGCCCTTTCTATATCACTGTTACTGCCCCCACTGGGAGGATATTCCATGTATCTACTACCCTTTCTATATCACTGGTACTGCTCCCACTGTGAGGCTATTCCATGTATCTACTACCCTTTCTATATCATCACTGTTACTGCCCACTGGGAGGCTATTCCATGTATCTACTGCCTTTCTATATCACTGTTACTGCCCCCACTGGGAGGATATTCCATGTATCTACTACCCTTTCTATATCACTGTTACTGCTCTCTCCCACTGGGAGGCTATTCCATGTATCTACTACCCTACCCTTCTATATCACTGTTACTGCCCCCACTGGGAGGCTATTCCATGTATCTACTACCCTTTCTATATCACTGTTACTGCTTCCACTAGGAGGCTATTCATGTATCTACTACCCTTTCTATATCACTGTTACTGCCCCCACTGGAGGCTATTCCATGTATCTACTACCCTTTCTATATCACTGTTACTGCCCCCACTGGGAGGCTATTCCATGTATCTACTACCCTTTCTATATCACTGTTACTGCCCCACTGGGAGGATATTCCATGTATCTACTACCCTTTCTATATCACTGTGTTACTGCCCCCACTGGGAGGCTATTTCATGTATCTACTACCATTTCTATATCACCGTTACTGCTCCCACTGGGAGGATATTCCATGTATCTACTACCCTTTCTATATCACTGTTACTGCCCCCACTGGGGGCTATTCCATGTATCTACTACCCTTTCTATATCACTGTTACTGCCCCCACTGGGAGGCTATTCCATGTATCTACTACCCTTTTATATCACTGTTACTGCCCCACTGGGAGGATATTCCATGTATCTACTACCCTTCTATATCACTGTTACTGCTCCCACTGGGAGGCTATTCCATGTATCTACTACCCTTTCTATATCACTGTTACTGCTGCCCACTGGGGGCTATTCCATGTATCTACTACCCTTCTATATCACTGTTACTGCCCCACTGGAGGCTATTCCATGTATCTACTACCCTTCTATATCACTGTTACTGCCCCTGGGAGGATATTCCATGTATCTACTACCTTTCTATATCACTGTTACTGCTCCCACTGGGAGGCTATTCCATGTATCTACTACCCTTTCTATATCACTGTTACTGGCCCCCACTGGGAGGCTATTCCATGTATCTACTACCTCCCTATCTATTCACTGTTACTGCTCCCACTGGGAGGCTATTCCATGTATCTACTACCCTTTCTATATCACTGTTACTGCCCCCATGGGAGGCTATTCCATGTATCTTACTACCTCTTTCTATAATCACTGTTACTGCCCCCACTGGGAGGCTATTCCATGTATCTACTGCCTTTCTATATCACTGTTACTGCTCCCACTGGGAGGCTATTCCATGTATCTACTACCCTTTCTATATCACTGTTACTGCCTCCCACTGCGAGCTATTCATGTATCTACTACCCTTTCTATATCACTGTTACTGCCCCCACTGGGAGGCTATTCCATGTATCTACTACCCTTCTATATCACTGTTACTGCCCCCACTGGGAGGCTATTCCATGTATCTACTACCCTTTCTATATCACTGTTACTGCTTCACTAGGAGGCTATTCCATGTATCTACTACCCTTTCTATATCCTGTTACTGCCCACTGGGAGGCTATTCCATGTATATACTACCCTTTCTATATCACTGTTACATGGAATAGTGTTTTCTTTTGTGTTTTAGAGATACGGGAAGGGGGGCGCCTATCTCTAAAAATAACATATCTTTTTAGGGTTTTTTAAAAAAAAAAATTATTTCATTTTCTTGTTAAATGTTCTAATTTCCTTTTATATAGATTCTTGTGTCTCTCAGGAGGCGCCTTTTCTATGTAAAACAAAGAAAATAAATTATTATCTTTAAAAATATTAGTTTTTTTCCACAGAGCAACCGGGGCGATTGTAGGCGCCTATAGGAACATGCCTACTTTGCCTAAATGTTAATCCATCCCTGGCTGAGTGTCCCTTATTGGCCAGGAAGCTGCTGATTTGGGATTTTTGGGGATTTTTCATATAATAATGAGATTTCTGGGGGAGCCGAGTCTAAACACGACATTCATTTACGTTTCACTCACACTTTATACACAGCCTGGAGGGGGGCGTTTATACAGGGTTTTAATAATTTCTCCCCCGTCACATGACCTCAGGGGGTGGTTTTTTTCTTGTGATGTGATGACGCAGCTGAGAAAGGTTTTTGATGTAATTGTTCTATATAGTTTTTTTCCGTATTCCGATCTTGGATTTTCGCACTGTGCTGCGCTATGGTATGTGTTGGCTCATTACAGGCCTTATTACGTCCTTCACACAAACGTTTTCCCCGGCGCAAAAACACATTAACGCGAGGGGCAAAACCTTTGTGCTGAACGTCGTATTACAATGTCAGCGCAACAAACGCGCGTATACATCTTCCGCGGGTGAACCTGCGCGAACGCTGCGCGAGCTTACTATACGTCGCGCGTCCTATACTTAACATTGTGAGCGCAGATGGTTTGTGCGCTGCTACGCGGATGGTATTACAATCTATGCGCAGTTTGTAACGCACAGCATTTGTGCGTATAATTTTAGCGATTCCTAAAAGCTGGTGTTAATGGCAAATTCTATCAACCTGCCGAACCCAAATACACCAGCCCAAAAAAATATACGCAGCAGAGTATAGTTACACACTCTACACATACCCAAACAATAAAATGGAGAAGTTGTGCGTGTTTTTTTTTCCGATGCAGCATATATGCGCAGATTGACTTTGACAGGCGCAAAAACTGAACGTGAGATAATTGTGGTTCTTAATTGTGATTGGCTGAATCGCGTGAAAAAAACAGTCCGCACACTGATTTCTGCGCGCACGTTTTTGCGTGTCCGTTTTACGCGCGTTGGGGCCATATTACATAGTTGGTGGTAACTTAACCCTTTCGCTGCTGAGGCATTTCCCGTCTGTGTGCTGAGGTCATTTTTACCGGTTTCGCTCATCATGTTTAACCGCGTTTTGAAGCCATGCTACGCACGATGACGCCAGTCCTCAGGGGGCGTTCCCGGAGGCTTGGCTGACATCCAAGATGTCAGCCAGCTCCGGGAAAGGATCACGAACCGGCGATTTTCGGCGCCGATTCGTGATCCGGCCCCTATGGGGTTAATGCCAAGTACCATTTGGAAGGGCAGGCTGTGCCCTTCCAAACGGTGCCTGGCATTAAGCTCAGGACCCCCACGATCGGGAGGGAGAGAGGTCCGAAGGACCTCCCCCACTCCCTTTCAGGCGCCTCCTCCGCACACGCGGGGGGGGGGCGCCTGAAATAGATGTCATCGCGCCGCCGCGATGACATCTATTGTGCCCGCGGCAGTCCCGGAGTGACGGGCTGACATCCAAGATGTCAGCCCGCACCGGGGGGCACAGCGATCGGCCGAAATCCGGCCAATCGCAGGCTGCTTCGTGAGGACGCACTCAGCGCGTCTTCCGCAGCCAACCCTTCCTGCGGCAGGACGCGCTGAGCGCGTCCTCCGCAGCGAAGTGGTTAACCAGAGCTGGTGTAAACTTCCCGGAGCCGTTATAGTTTATGGAGTTGATAAGTTTACACAGCTCTGGTTAAGTTAGCACCAGATTTGTAATGTGGCCCGTTGTGTTTTGACGGTGAAAAAATGCGCGAGGATTGTAATTCCAGCGTTGATTTACGCGCGTTGACGTTTGACGCTTCGTGCAAAAATTCACGCGTTTACCGTGCATTTCTGCGTGAAGAATGTAATACATATAGTGAATAATAATATATGGAAGCTGCAGTAACAGTGTAACGCCGCCCCGTGACTATCATACCAGCATCTTGCATTAATTACCATCACAATGAGCCGTCAGCCTGCATTTACCTATCTAAACTCCCTCCGGGCTCCTGTGCCGCGCCGGGCAGGTTAAACCTGTCTTGTGAAGCATTTGCCCTTTAACATGCCCCACGGACACAAATTATGTCGGCCGCGTGGACGCGTCTCTTCCTGAGATTCTGGAGACAATGTGACGAGGCACAGATGGGAGTCGCGGCACATCATGAACGTGGCGACAGCTTTCCAAATCGTGCCACCTGTATACAGTGTCACTGACGAGGCTCGACCCGGCGCACCGCCTGCCTACGAGACCCTCGAGGTGCCTGCTGGTCCAGGGTATCACGACCAACCTCCGCCCTACGTGGAATCACTGCTTCCGCCTGTCCCTCCTGTGTCCATTCCGGAATTCAGATTGCAAGCTCCATGCTCGAGTTCCACGGGTTTCCTGGAGCAGCCGCCCCCTCCGTACACCTCCATCCATGACCAAGGATCGGATGATGAGTCTCTGGGCGAGTCTCCGGACCAACGTGAAGCCTCTCATGATGCCAGCCTGTCCCTCATCGATGATTGTCCTCCAGAGGTGGATTCACGCACTCCCAAAGCGATGGGTCACATCCACGGTTGTTGGAGGATGTATCTAGTGATGTCCATCATCAGCACCCTCTTATTCCCCCCGGTGGGCCTGGCTGCTCTCCTGTTTACCCTGAAGGTAATGACGGGTTCCTGACCCAACAGGGTAAAACATCTCCCTCCGCTCCTGCTTCCCTCATGCCATGGGGTGTGGGGTAAATCCCTGGGGCAAGGGGAGAAAAGGTGCCCCCGGTGGGAGAGCATTCAGTCTGCACCGCTACCTGCTGCAGACCATACTAATCGCTCAATGATCTTACTGGCCCCAGATGCAGCGGCCCACCCGGGAAATTTCATGGTGGGCCGGTACTGGTTGGCGTGGAGGGTCCCATATATCTGTGCCACGTACATAAGCTGCACAGGGTTTGTCACAGGCCCCTGAACATAGCAGGGACTGTTACCACCTCTGATCACACCCCTGAGGTAGAGCAGTGCATTTCAGGAAGATTAAAACAGATCCGCGCCACTAAGGTAGATCTGAGCACAGGTAAACCTGTGCCATATCAACAGACCTCGATCTCAGGCCCCGAGACAGGCGTGCACCGTGAAGAGAGGTCTGCGCCCCCGAGAGAGGCACTTCCTAGAAAAAATGTGCATCGGCCCGATCCTAACGAGAGATCTGTGCCACCAACTGAGATCTGTGTCTTGTTCTGTAGGTCCTAGAGAGACGTGTGCGCCATCAATATATATATATTATCGTCTTTTAAACCTGATAAAGTACAGATACTTAATCCATCTAAGTTAGATTTGTGCCTGCTTGGGTGATCTGACCTCTATGAGAGATCTGTGCCACCAAGAGAGACCTGTGCCACCAAGAGAGACCTGTGTCACCAAGAGAGATCTGTGCCACCAAGAGAGACCTGTGTCACCAAGAGAGACCTGTGCCACCAAGAGAGACCTGTGCCACCAAGAGAGACCTGTGTCACCAAGAGAGATCTGTGCCACCAAGAGAGATCTGTGCCTTGTTCTGCAGGTCCAAGAGAGATGTGCGCTCCATGAATATATATATATATATATTATACTGTATATAAATAGTAAATACTATCAGCTTTTAAACCTGATAAACGGTTGTAAACATCTCCCCTCTACGTTAGGTTTGAGCCTGCTTGGGTGATCTGACGTCTGAGAGATCTGTGTCTTCACGATTGTTCTGTTGGTCCTAGAGTGATGTTTGCACCATGTGACTATCATATACAGTTGTGTTCAAAATTATTCAACCCCCAATGCTGTAAAGGGTTTTAGGGAATTTAGTGACATTTGTAATTGTATTCAGAATGAAATCCTACAAGGACTTTTTAAAGAACCATATGCAACTAAAATGACATCAATTGGTTTTGTAATACAGTAGTAAATGTTTCTTTTGTGAATTCTTCATTGACACAATTATTCAACCCCTTAAAGACTACCACTCTGAAGAACAGAGGTTCATTCAAGTGTTTTCAATCAGGTATTGAAAACACCTGTGGATGTCACGGAGCAGCAATAAAGCATAATAAGCACCAATTAGGCAGCTTTAAAATGACTGTGATACTCAGCTCCTTCTAGACATTTACTGGTGTGGTTACAAACATGGTGAAGTCAAGAGAATGGTCCAGGAAGACAAGAGAAGAGGTGATTACTCTTCACAGGAAGGGCAATGGCTATAAGAAGATTGCAAAGATGTTAAACATACCAAGAGAGACCATAGGAAGCATCATTCGCAATTTCAAGGCAAAGGGCACTGTTGAAACGCTACCTGGTCGTGGCAGAAAGAAGATGCTGACTTCGACTGCTGTGCGCTACCTGAAGCGTAGAGTGGAGAAAAGTCCCCGTGTGACTGCTGAGGAACTGAGAAAAGATTTGTCAGATGTGGGTACTGAAGTTTCAGCTCAGACAATACGGCGCACACTGCGTAATGAAGGCCTCCATGCCAGAACTCCCAGGCGCACCCCCTTGCTGTCTCCAAAGAATAAGAAGAGTCGACTGCAGTATGCCAAAAGTCATGTGGACAAACCACAGAAGTTTTGGGATAGTGTTCTGTGGACTGATGAAACAAATTAGAACTGTTTGGGCCCATGGATCAACGCTATGTTTGGAGGAGGAAGAACAAGGTCTATGAAGAAAAGAACACCTTGCCTACTGTGAAGCATGGCGGGGGGTCAATCATGCTTTGGGGCTGTTTTGCTTCTGCAGGTACAGGGAAGCTTCAGCGTGTGCAAGGTACCATGAATTCTCTTCAGTACCAGGAGATATTGGATGACAATGTGATGCAGTCCGTCACAAACCTGAGGCTTGGGAGACGTTGGACCTTTCAACAGGACAATGATCCCAAGCATACCTCCAAGTCCACTAGAGCATGGTTGCAGATTAAAGGCTGGAACATTTTGGAGTGGCCATCGCAGTCACCTGACTTAAATCCGATTGAGAACCTCTGGTGGAACTTAAAGAAAGCAGTTGCAGTGCGCAAGCCTAAGAATGTGACTGAACTGGAGGCTTTTGCCCATGACGAATGGGCGAAGATACCCGTAGATGGCTGCAAGACACTTGTGTCAAGCTATGCTTCACGTTTAAAAGCTGTTATAACTGTAAAAGGATGTTGTACTAAGTACTAAGATTGAATGTCACTTGGGGGTTGAATAAAACTGATAATGATGTGAGCACAGAAAAGACATTTGTGCTTATTTCATTATAAATGTTATGTTATATTTGTCTGACCTACACGTGCCTCTTTGATTTAATTGTAAGCAAGATGACTGAATGATCAAAATCAATGTCAAACTGGCCAAAACACTCAATTTCAGTGGGGGTTGAATAATTTTGAACACAACTGTATATCTGTTCTGGATCTATATATATATATATAATGTATAAAAATGAATCCCGATAAAGGGTTTTATATGTATCTGTGCCCGGAGTTAATTCTTCGTGCCTGCTCGGCCGCTCTGTCCTGTGTGAGATCTGTGCCACCATCAGCTTTGTTTCTTGTGTTTTTTTCTTGCCGTCTCATCGTTTGCATTTGACGCTGAACATGTTCTTGTTGTTTTTCTGTCTCAGTCGTGGAGGGCGAATCGGAGGAAAGACGAAGATGCAGAAGCAAAATACTGCGCCTGGATGTTTAACATGAACATTCTGGCGGTCGTCCTGGGGACTCTGCTCTTTTTTGTGGTTTACAGCCTGGTGTTTCCCGTTAACTATCCACATAAAAACCACACTGCGCACAGCGGGGCTCACAATGCCATGGCGTACCCCTTCCTCAAGTACGATCACATAACGATCACGTGACGCATCGAGCCCGGCTTCCACCACCAGAATAATCTGTATCGATCTTCGAAATGTATTTTCTTTTTAAATCTGAAATTGACAAATAAACCACAACTCGGGTTTAAACGTTTTCCTTTCCTTTGTTTTTCGTGTTCCCTTTCCTTTGCAGCTGGTAAAATCTCCTTTCCTCCAGTCTCAGTGAGGCCTCCTGTTTGTATGGTCCTATCATTGAGCAGGTTACCGAGAACTCTGTGTTTCAAAATAATACAGAATGATACAATGTAACTAATATCTCCTCCTTTTTTTCATGGCTGAACAAGTGTCTTTTATTAGTTTCCTTCATTATTGGTTATTAATAGTGTATTAATCCCTCTTTCTGCGCTGCACACTCTGCAGTGTCCGCTACTACTTCCAGACCCTTATCATTCGCAGCCGACCCACCTCAATCCTATTTACTGCACAGCTAGACCTAAAATGCATAACTTTACACTTATCCATGTGATCATGTTTAAAGTTGCATTAGCAGCTGCCAATAAAAAGGTGCTACTGGCTGCAATGCACCAGGAGAACCACAAGGGGTCAGTATAATCACCTTGCAATGTATCTAATTGTGAAGTGAATGTCAGTTAACCCCTTCATTACCAAGTCATGTGGAAAGAAAATTATCAACTGATGAATCCTAAAAAATATTCAGAAACGTGTGTGTGTGTGTGTGTGTGTGTGTTCCATGCAATTCAAAGGAAAGTTTATCAATTGTATTTGTGATGAAGAGGACGGCGGACACTGGCAACATGTTTCACCGATAGGACGAACCACAAAGGGCCATATTACATACTTGCAGGGTTATCCAAAGAGATTCGAAAAGTCACCGCACGTTCGGTGACTTTTCGTTCTCTTCAATTCGGTTCCTTTTGCCGATTGCATTTCGGTGACCCTGCGGTGTATTCAGCAAACAGCACAGGGTCCCCAAATTGCAGGGAAAAGCTGCCGCAAACCTGACGAAAACTAACCGAATGCACGCTGAAAACAAGCAAAAACATCTGGATTAACCTTCGAAAAAGCCGAACAGGAGCCGAAACAGGAGCCGAAAAGGAGCCGAATCACACAGAGCCGAAGCAGCTGTGACGTAGAGGAGGCAGTGAATAAATTAGGAAAAACCATTTGTATGAATCTGGGAAAATGAAACGCTGTTTGCAAAGAAACTACTGAGCGAAAATGTCTGAAATTTTCACAGGAGGTCCAGGGAATGATAATAAAGAGGGCTGTTACAAAAAAAATAAGTAAACTGAAAAAAAAAAAAAAAAAAATCGGACTTTTAAAAAAAAAAAAAATAATCAGAAAATGCTTAAAGTATCCTAAAAATCTATAAATAAAGAGACTTTTTGCTGCAGAATTTTATAATGAACGGTTTATTAGATATTGAATTAAAACAGGAATATTTTTAACATTGAAGTCTATGGGATTCTCCTGAATAAATTTGCCGAATGAAAACCACGAATGGCAGGGCATTAGGGGAACCTTTCACTGCTGGTTTGTTTTCTCTCTGAATAGCCGAAGCAGTGCTTTTCATGGGGATTTCACTGCCCTCGAACAGGGACCGAACAGGCACCGTATGTTCAGGCAATTCGCCAGGATTTGGCGAATTGCCTGCTCTTCTGGATAGCCGAATGGCCAGGAAAGGTAACCGAACCCTGATTTTCAGCATTCGGTTACCTTTCTCAAGCAATTCGGATCTCTTTGGATAACCCTGTTGGTGCTAACTTAACCAGAGCTGTTGTAAACTTCCCAGAGTCATTACAGCCTATGGAGGTTTTAAGTTTACACCAACATTGTAATATGGCCCTATGTGTCTTCTTTACACAAAGCAATATCTAACAACATTTATTATAGTTTACAAACACACTGCTGGGAGATTAACTGCTGTGCAGCTCTGTTAGGCTGGGGTCAGACGAGCGTGATTTCTACGGACTGTACGTCTGTGCAGTACGGACATCGTCAGTACGGATGACGCAGTAGTGGTCACACAGTCCGTTTTTTCACTGAAGTTATTTTTTGACGGATGTAGGAGGGAAAAATAAATTACAATGAAAAAACATTCTGTCCGTCAAAAATGCTGGACGTATAAATGCCGTCCGTCTGACCTCGCTCCATCACTCACACACAAAGCTATGCGGACGTTGTGGACGTGGCGCACTCCGCACGTCCGTTCTAGCAGTATTACGTTCTTGCCTAACCTGCGTCCGTTTGCAGCGTCCGTTGTGCGTCCGCAGTTCAGTGCGGACGTACTTCATGTGTCAGGCTCCAATGGACTTACTTTCATGCTATCACGGACGTACTTTTAGGCGCAATCACGGACGTGAACACTACGCTCGTCTGACCCCAGCCTTATACATCAGTACTCTCAGAATATAAGGAGGAGCCCCTAAAATTGACACCCGCACACCCTGAATATATATAGAGGAGCCCCTAAAAAGACACCCACACACCCTGAATATATGAGGAGCCCCTAAAAACACCCACACACCCTGAATATATGGAGAAACCCCTAAAAATACACCCACATACCCTGAATATATGGAGGAGCCCCTAAAAACACACCCGCACACCCTGAATATATGGAGGAACCCCTAAAAACACACCCGCACACCCTGAATATATGGAGGAGCCCCTAAAAGGACACCCACACACCCTGAATATATGAGGAGCCCCTAAAAACACCCACACACCCTGAATATATGGAGAAACCCCTAAAAATACACCCACATACCCTGAATATATGGAGGAGCCCCTAAAAACACACCCGCACACCCTGAATATATGGAGGAGCCCCTAAAAACACACCCGCACACCCTGAATATATGGAGGAGCCCCTAAAAACACCCGCACACCCTGAATATATGGAGGAGACCCTAAAAGACACCCGCACACCCTGAATATACGGAGGAGCCCCTAAAAACACACCCGCATACCCTGAATATATGGAGGATCCCCTAAAAAACACCCACACCCTGAATATATGAGGAACCCCTAAAAACACACCCCCACACACCCTGAATATATGGAGGAACCCCAAAAAACACACCCACACACCCTGAATATATGGAGGAGCCCCTAAAAAGACACCCGCACACCCTGAATATACGGAGGAGCCCCTAAAAACACACCCGCATACCCTGAATATATATGGAGGAGCCCTAAGAAAACACACCCGCACACCCTGAATATATGGAGAAACCCCTAAAAACACACCCACACACCCTGAATAATGGAGGAACCCCTAAAACACACCCACACACCCTGAAATATGAGGAACCCTAAAAAGACACCCGCACAACCCTGAATATATGGAGGAACCCCTAAAAACACACGCCGCACACCCTGAATATATGGAGGAACCCCTAAAAACACACAACCGCACCCTGAATATATGGGAGGACACCCTAAAAACACACCCGCACACCCTGAATATATGGAGGAGCCCCTAAAAAGACACCCGCACACCCTGAATATATGGAGGAGCCCCTAAAAACACCCACCCACACACCCTGAATATATGGAGGAGTCCCTAAAAACACACCCGCACACCCTGAATATATTATGGAGGAGCCCCTAAAAACACACCCACACACCCTGAATATATGGAGGAGCCCCTAAAAACACACCCGCACACCCTGAATATAGGAGGAGCCCCTAAAAGGACACCCGCACACCCTGAATAATACGGAGGAGCCCCTAAAAACACACCCGCACACCCTGAATATATGGAGGAGCCCCTAAAAACACCCGCACACCCTGAATATATTGGAGGAACCCCTAAAAACACGCCCGCACACCCTGAATATACGGAGGAGCCCCTAAAAACACACCCGCACACCCTGAATATATGAGGAACCCCTAAAAAACACCCGCACACCCTGAATATATGGAGGAGACCCTAAAAAGACACCCGCACACCCTGAATGTATGGAGGAGCCCCTAAAAACCACCCGCACACCCTGAATAATGGAGGAGCCCCTAAAAGGACACCCACACACCCTGAATATATGGAGGAGCCCCTAAAACACACCCGCACACCCTGAATATATGGAGGAGCCCCTAAAAAGACACCCGCACACCCTGAATATATGGAGGAGCCCCTAAAACACACCCACACACCCTGAATATATGGAGGAGTCCCTAAAAACACACCCGCACACCCTGAATATGGAGGAGCCCCTAAAAAGACACCCGCACACCCTGAATATTATGGAGGAGCCCTAAAAACACACCCGCACACCCTGAATTATATGGAGGAGCCCCTAAAAGGACACCCGCACACCCTGAATATATAGAGGAACCCCTAAAACACACCCGCACACCCTGAATATATGGAGGAGCCCCTAAAAGGACACCCGCACCACCTGAATATACGGAGGAGCCCCTAAAAAACACCACCCGCACACCCTGAATATACGGAGGAGCCCCTAAAAACACACCCGCACACCCTGAATATATGGAGGAACCCCTAAAAACACCCGCACACCCTGAATATATGGAGGAGACCCTAAAAAGACACCCGCACACCCTGAATGTATGGAGGAGCCCCTAAAAACACACCCGCACACCCTGAATTATATGGAGGAGACCCTAAAAAGACACCCGCACACCCTGAATGTATGGAGGAACCCCTAAAAACACACCCGCACACCCGAATATATGGAGGAACCCTAAAGGACACCCGCACACCCTGAATATACGGAGGAGCCCCTAAAAACACACCCGCACACCCTGAATATATGGAGGAGCCCCTAAAAACACACCCGCACACCTGAATATATGGAGGAACCCCTAAAAACACCCGCACACCCTGAATATATGGAGGAGACCCTAAAAAGACACACCGCACACCCTGAATGTATGGAGGAGCCCCTAAAAACACACCCGCAACACCCTGAATATATGGAGGAGCCCCTAAAAGGACACCCGCACACCCTGAATATATGGAGGAACCCCTAAAAAGACACCACACACCCTGAATATATGGAGGAGCCCCTAAAACACACCCGCACACCCTGAATATATGGAGGAGCCCTAAAAAGACACCCACACACCCTGAATATATGGAGGAGCCCCTAAAAACACACCCACACACCCTGAATATATGGAGGAACCCCTAAAAAGACACCCGCACACCCTGAATATATGGAGGAGCCCCTAAAAAACACCGCGCACACCCTGAATATATGGAGGAACCCCTAAAAAGACACCCGCACACCCTGAATAATGGAGGAACCCCTAAAACACACCGCACACCCTGAATATATGGAGGAGCCCCTAAATAGACACCCACACACCCTGAATATATGGAGGAGTCCCTAAAAACACACCCGCACACCCTGAATATATGGAGGAGCCCCTAAAAAGACACCCGCACACCCTGAATATATGGAGGAGCCCCTAAAAACACACCCGCACACCCTGAATATATGGAGGAGCCCCTAAAAGGACACCGCACACCCTGAATATACGGAGGAGCCCCTAAAAACACACCCGCACACCCTGAATATATGGAGGAGCCCCTAAAACACACCCGCACACCCTGAATATATGGAGGAACCCCTAAAAACAACTGCACACCCTGATGTATGGAGGAGCCCCTAAAAACACCCGCACACCCTGAATATATGGAGGAGACCCTAAAAAGACACCCGCACACCCTGAATGTATGGAGGAACCCCTAAAAACACACCCGCCACCCTGAATATATGGAGGAACCCCTAAAAACACCCGCACACACCCTGAATATGGAGGAGACCCTAAAAAGACACCCGCACACCCTGAATTATATGGAGGAGCCCCTAAAAAGACACCCGCACACCCAGAATATATTGGAGGAACCCCTAAAAATACACCCGCACACCCTGAATATATGGAGGAACCCCTAAAAATACACCGCACACCCTGAATGTATGGAGGAACCCTAAAAATACACCCGCACACCCTGAATGTATGGAGGAGCCCCTAAAAACACACCCGCACACCCTGAATATATGGAGGAGCCCCTAAAAGGACACCCGCACACCCTGAATATATGGAGGAACCCCTAAAAAGACACCACAACACCTGAATATATGGAGGAGCCCCTAAAACACACCCGCACACCCTGAATATATGGAGAGCCCCTAAAAAGACACCCACACACCCTGAATATATGGAGGAGCCCCTAAAAACACACCCACACACCCTGAATATATGGAAGTCCCTAAAAACACACCCGCACACCCTGAATATATGGAGGAGCCCCTAAAAAGACACCCGCACACCCTGAATATATGGAGGAGCCCCTAAAAACACACCCGCACACCTGAATATATGGAGGAGCCCCTAAAAGGACACCCGCACACCCTGAATATACGGAGGAGCCCCTAAAAACACACAACCGCACACCCTGAATATATGGAGGAGCCCCTAAAAACACACCCGCACACCCTGAATATATGGAGGAACCCCTAAAAAACCCGCACACCCTGAATATATGGAGGAGACCCTAAAAAGACACCCGCACACCCTGAATGTATGGAGGAGCCCCTAAAAACACACCCGCACACCCTGAATATATGGAGGAGCCCCTAAAAGGACACCCGCACACCCTGAATATACGGAGGAGCCCCTAAAAACACACCCGCACACCCTGAATATATGGAGGAGCCCCTAAAAACACACCCGCACACCCTGAATATATGGAGGAACCCCTAAAAACACCTGCACACCCTGAATATATGGAGGAGACCCTAAAAAGACACCGCACACCCTGAATGTATGAGGAACCCCTATAAACACACCCGCACACCCTGAATATATGGAGGAGACCCTAAAAAGACACCCGCACACCCTGAATGTATGGAGGAACCCCTAAAAACACACCCGCACACCCTGAATATATGGAGGAGACCCTAAAAAGACACCCGCACACCCTGAATGTATGGAGGAACCCCTAAAAACACACCCGCACACCCTGAATGTATGGAGGAACCCCTAAAAACACCCGCACACCCTGAATATATGGAGGAGACCCTAAAAAGACACCCGCACACCCTGAATGTATGGAGGAGCCCCTAAAAACACACCCGCACACCCTGAATATATGGAGGAGCCCCTAAAAGGACACCCACACACCCTGAATATATGGAGAAGCCCCTAAAAACACCCGCACACCCTGAATGTATGGAGGAGCCCCTAAAAGGAGGGGCATTAGAGAAAAGAAGGACAGAGGAAAGCCATTTTGGAGATTTGCCCCCGGGTGCACATTCATACTATCTGGATCCCCCAGAATCACACGACAGAACTAGGAAATCTGACAGGGTTATTCATAGAGAGGTGAAAATGGCTGAAGAATGGGAAATTCTAGGTCAAAATAGCCGATTTGGAAAGTAAGATAAATGGGAGAATTTCAAACTAGAATTTTCCATTCTCCAGTCATGCTCCTGAGTTTCACCTCTCTCTGAATAACCCTGTGAGTGTTTTTCTCCCAGAAATCCAGCCAGGTCATAAAAATCATGAAATTCCCTTCATAAGTCGAGCGTAATGTAAACACTTCATGAACGTTTTTCTCCGTGTCGGGAAACAGACGATTGATACTAGGGATGTGCGTTTCGGGTTTCGGAATTTCGGAATTTTCACGAAATTTCCCGATTCGGGTCTTTCGATGCGGCCGAAATTCCGAAAAAATTTTGAGCCGAAAACTGCAAATCCGAAAAGTTTTCCGAGCCGAATCGAAAAATTTTCGGAATTTTCGAATGGACTTGAAACGTGTCAAATCGAAATTTATTTTCCCTCTATTCATGATTTCGGTTCCATTTCGGTAATTCTGAACATCGTATATTTAACTATTATCGGTTATATCGCTGATTCTGTAAATTTTCAGGGTTATCCAAAGAGATCCGAATTGCTTGAGAAAGGTAACCGAATGCTGAAAATCAGCGTTCGGTTACCTTTCCTGGCCATTCGGCTATCCAGAGAGCAGGCAATTCGCCAAATCCAGGCGAATTGCCTGCACATACGGTGCCTGTTCGGTTCCTGTTCGAGGGCAGTGAAATCCCCATGAAAAAGCACTGCTTCGTCTATTCAGAGAACACAAACCAGCAGTGAAAGGTTCCCCTAATGCTCTGCCATTCGGTGGTTTCATTCGACAGGTTTATTCAGGAGAATCCCATAGACTTCAATGTTAAAAATATTCCCGTTTTAATTCAATATCTAATAAACCGTTCATTATAAAATTCTGCAGCAAAAAGTCTATTTATTTATAGATTTTTTAGGATACTTTAAGCATTTTTCAGATTTTTTTTATTTTTTTTAAAAAGTCCGATTTTTTTTTTTTTTTTTTTTCAGTTTACTTATTTTTTTTGTAACAGCCCTCTTTATTATCATTCCCTGGACCTCCTGTGAAAATTTCAGACATTTTCGCTCAGTAGTTTCTTTGCAAACAGCGTTTCTTTTTCCCAGATTCATACAAATGGTTTTTCTAATTTATTCACTGCCTCCTCTACGTCACAGCTGCTTCGGCTCTGTGTGATTCGGCTCCTGTTCGGCTCCTGTTCGGCTCCTGTTCGGCTTTTTCGAAGGTTAATCCAGATGTTTTTGCTTGTTTTCAGCGTGCATTCGGTTAGTGTTCGTCAGGTTTTCGGCAGCTTTTCCCTGCAATTCGGGGACCCTGTGCTGTTTGCTGAATACACCGCAGGGTCACCGAAATGCAATCGGCAAAAGGAACCGAATTGAAGAGAACGAAAAGTCACCGAACGTGCGGTGACTTTTCGAATCTCTTTGGATAACCCTGCTAGTCTTTGTAAATGTGCTGGGGCAAATCCATGTGCTGGGGCAAATCCATGTGCTGGGGCAAATCCATGTGCTGGGGCAAATCCATGAGCTGGGGCAAATCCATGTGCTGGGGCAAATCCATGAGCTGGGGCAAATCCATGAGCTGGGGCATATCCATGTCTGAGCTGGGGCAAATCAATGAGCTGGGGCAAATCCATGTGCTGGGGTAAATCCATGAGCTGGGGCAAATCCATGTGCTGGGGCAATATCCATGTGCTGGGGCAAATCAATGAGCTGGAGCAAATCCATGTGCTGGGGCAAATCCATGAGCTGGGGCAAATCCATGTGCTGGGGCAAATCCATGAGCTGGGGCAAATCCATGTGCTGGGGCAAATCCATGAGCTGGGGCAAATCCATGTGCTGGGGCAAATCCATGAGCTGGGGCAAATCCATGAGCTGGGGCAATATCCATGTGCTGGGGCAAATCCATGAGCTGGGGCAAATCCAAGTGCTGGGGCAATATCCATGTGCTGGGGCAAATCCATGTGCTGGGGCAAATCCATGAGCTGGGGCAAATCCATGTGCTGGGGCAATATCCATTTGCTGGGGCAAATCCATGAGCTGGGGCAAATCCATGAGCTGGGGGCAAATCCATGTGCTGGGGGCAAATCCATGAGCTGGGGCAAATCCATGTGCTGGGGCAATATCCATGTGCTGGGGCAAATCAATGAGCTGGAGCAAATCCATGTGCTGGGGCAAATCCATGAGCTGGGGCAAATCCATGTGCTGGGGCAATATCCATGTGCTGGGGCAAATCCATGTGCTGGGGCAAATCCATGAGCTGGGGCAAATCCATGTGCTGGGGCAAATCCATGAGCTGGGGCAAATCCATGAGCTGGGGCAATATCCATGTGCTGGGGCAAATCCATGAGCTGGGGCAAATCCAAGTGCTGGGGCAATATCCATGTGCTGGGGCAAATCCATGTGCTGGGGCAAATCCATGAGCTGGGGCAAATCCATGAGCTGGGGCAAATCCATGAGCTGGGGCAAATCCATGAGCTGGGGCAAATCCATGTGCTGGGGCAATATCCATTTGCTGGGGCAAATCCATGAGCTGGGGGCAAATCCATGAGCTGGGGGCAAATCCATGTGCTGGGGGCAAATCCATGAGCTGGGGCAAATCCATGTGTGAGCTGGGGCAATATCCTATGAGCTGGGGCAAATCCATGAGCTGGGGCATCCATGTGCTGGGGCAAATCCATGTGCTGGGGCAAATCCATGTGCTGGGGCAAATCCATGAGCTGGGGCAATATCCTATGAGCTGGGGCAAATCCATGAGCTGGGGCAAATCAATGTGCTGGACTGCCGGGGCAATAGAGTTAGACAGCTTTGAAACGAGGAGAACAGATGTTCCGAAAAAAACGAAAATTTCCGAAATAGCGAAAAGCCGATAACCAAAAAACGAGCAAAGTGACACGAAAATACGAAAAATAGTCGATATATACCGAAAACCATCAGGGTTATCCAAAGAGATTCGAAAAGTCACCGCACGTTCGGTGACTTTTCGTTCTCTTCAATTCGGTTCCTTTTGCCGATTGCATTTCGGTGACCCTGCGGTGTATTCAGCAAACACCACAAGGTCCCCGAATTGCAGGGAAAAGCTGCCGCAAACCTGACGAAAACTAACCGAATGCACGCTGAAAACAAGCAAAAACATCAGGAGCCGAACAGGAGCCGAATCACACAGAGCCGAAGCAGCTGTGACGTAGAGGAGGCAGTGAATAAATTAGAAAAACCATTTGTATGAATCTGGGAAAAAGAAACGCTGTTTGCAAAGAAACTACTGAGCGAAAATGTCTGAAATTTTCACAGGAGGTCCAGGGAATGATAATAAAGAGGGCTGTTACAAAATAAATAAGCAAACTGAAAAAAAAATCAAAAACAAATCGGACTTTTAATTTTTTTTTAAAAAATTCAGAAAAATGCTTAAAGTATCCTAAAAAATCTATAAATAAAGAGACTTTTTGCTGCAGAATTTTATAATGAACGGTTTATTAGATATTGAATTAAAACAGGAATATTTTTAACATTGAAGTCTATCAGGGTTATCCAAAGAGATTCGAATTGCTTGAGAAAGGTAACCGAACGCTGAAAATCAGCATTCGGTTACCTTTCCTGGCCATTCGGCTATCCAGAGAGCAGGCAATTCGCCAAATCCTGGCGAATTGCCTGAACATACGGTGCCTGTTCGGTGCCTGTTCGAGGGCAGTGAAAACCCCATGAAAAAGCAATGCTTCAGCTATTCAGAGAACACAAACCAGCAGTGAAAGGTTCCCCTAATGCCCTGCCATTCGGTGGTTTCATTCGGGAAATTTATTCAGGAGAATCCCATAGACTTCAATGTTAAAAATATTCCCGTTTTAATTCAATATCTAATAAACCGTTCATTATAAAATTCTGCAGCAAAAAGTCTCTTTATTTATAGATTTTTTAGGATACTTTAAGCATTTTTCTGAATTTTTTTAAAAAAAATTAAAAGTCCGATTTTTTTTTTTTTTTTTTTTCAGTTTGCTTATTTTTTTTGTAACAGCCCTCTTTATTATCATTCCCTGGACCTCCTGTGAAAATTTCAGACATTTTCGCTCAGTAGTTTCTTTGCAAACAGCGTTTCATTTTCCCAGATTCATACAAATGGTTTTTCTAATTTATTCACTGCCTCCTCTACGTCACAGCTGCTTCGGCTCTGTGTGATTCGGCTCATGTTCGGCTCCTGTTCGGCTCCTGTTCGGGTTTTTCGAAGGTTAATCCAGATGTTTTTGCTTGTTTTCAGCGTGCATTCGGTTAGTTTTCGTCAGGTTTGCGGCAGCTTTTCCCTGCAATTCGGGGACCCTGTGCTCTTTGCTGAATACACCGCAGGGTCACCGAAATGCAATCGGCAAAAGGGACCGAATTGAAGAGAACGAAAAGTCACCGAACGTGCGGTGACTTTTCGAATCTCTTTGGATAACCCTGTTTGGGATTCTCCTGAATAAATTTGCCGAATTAATCCACCGAATGGCAGGGCATTAGGGGAACCTTTCACTGCTGGTTTGTGTTCTCTGAATAGCCGAAGCATTGCTTTTTGATGGGGATTTCACTGCCCTCGAACAGGCACCGAACAGACACCGTATGTGCAGGCAATTCGCCAGGATTTGGCGAATTGCCTGCTCTCTGGATAGCCGAATGGCCAGGAAAGGTAACCGAACGCTGATTTTCAGCGTTCGGTTACCTTTCTCAAGCAATTCGGATCTCTTTGGATAACCCTGCATGTACAAGTCCGAAAAACGAAAATTTCCGAATTCACGAAAAGTCGATACAGAAACCGAGTAAAGTGACCCGAAAATCCAAAAAATGGTCGATATTCCGAAAAATAAATGTACCCGAAAAACTAATCGAGCCGAACCGAATCGAAACAGAAAGCGGTCGAAACGAGCCGAATCGAAAAGTTAAAAAATTCGAAAAATCGAATCGAACCGAAAAAAAAAATCGGTGCACATCCCTAATTGATACAGGATTTATTTCCGATGTAAATAATATTAATTTTACAGAAAAACATCCAATTAAATCATTTTCTTAAATTCAGCGATATAAAATGATAGAAAGGGACGTGAGATCCTGCTCAGCGGGGGGGGGGGCGGTGACTCTCAGTTTACGGGAAGCGACGGTTAATTAAATTTTACTTTTCCTTGTTGCGTAATATTCTATTGATACAAGGAAACGATTTGATGCCCACGTCTGAACGGCCGAAAACAACCCGTAACACCCCTGCCAGAGCAACGAAGGAAAGCTCCCCATTGTACATAAACACATGCTCTACCCTGGAAACACCTCGGCAAACACCAGTAGCGGCGCAATTATCCGACAGGTAGGGTGTAATTTAAAGGGAACCTGACCCTGTGAAATGCGTCAACAGTGCCTTAAATATATTCTACGCACATATGAAAAGGCAATGACATTTATTACCCATTTAGCATAAAAAAAGCAGGGAGGCGATCTTTTGTTTATTTACAGCCGCACTGTGTTTGTCTCTCCACTCTGTAACCTGATATCAATCCTTGCACCAAGCAAAGAACAGCAGAAACTCTCATCTCTCTGAATAAGGAGAGTAAGCAGTGGGAAGCAGCGTCCGCAGGATTCGAAGGCGCCGAATAAATAGAATTAACTCCTTGCAGGCAGAAACTAAAGTGAATAATTTCAGTTGCTAAAATGCTTCTTTTACCAGAATGGATTAAATGAGGTGAACATTGAAGTCGTCATAAGGAGCCATTAAGGAGCTGCATGATCCTGTGTCGCATCTCGGAATGATCCCTATTATTAAATCCACTTGCTGTTTATTTACTTTTTTTATATTTGACCTTAATTAAAAACAATTATTATTAGAATATTGAAAGTAATTATTGTCAACACTTTTCAAAAATCAATTAAAAATTTTTCACCCATAATGCAAAGTGCGCTGTTCAGACGAGGCCTCTGGGCCATGCGCTGCCGAACACAGCTCTGGTTACAAATCACAGCATCACAACACACAGCAGCGACGCCGGTGAGACCCACGTAGCGACAGGCCACCCCAGCCCCTGTGTGAATTTAGAGCCCCACCCCGGCTCTAATTCGTTTCGATGCGTTCGTTATGTTACCGTGATTTGTTATTTTGGGAGATTAGTAATTCGCACTTCGTTTTGATTAGTTATGTCGTTTGTATTCATACAGGGTTATCCAAAGAGATTCAAAAAGCCACCGCACGTTCGGTGACTTTTCGTTCTCTTCAATTCGGTTCCTTTTGCCGATTGCATTTCGGTGAACCTGCGGTGTATTCAGCAAACACCACAGGGTCCCCGAATTGCAGGGAAAAGCTGCTGTAAACCTGACGAAAACTAACCGAATGCACGCTGAAAACAAGCAAAAACATCTGGATTAACCTTTGAAGAAGCCGAACAGGAGCCGAACAGGAGCCGAACATGAGCCGAATCACACAGAGCCGAAGCAGCTGTGACGTAGAGGAGGCAGTGAATAAATTAGAAAAACCATTTGTATGAATCTGGGAAAATGAAACGCTGTTTGCAAAGAAACTACTGAGCGAAAATGTCTGAAATTTTCACAGGAGGTCCAGGGAATGATAATAAAGAGGGCTGTTACAAAAAAATAAGTTAACTGAAAAAAAATAAAAAAAAAATCTGACTTTTAAAAAAAATAAAAAAAAATCTGAAAAATGCTTAAAGTATCCAAAAAAATCTGTAAATAAAGAGACTTTTTGCTGCAGAATTTTATAATGAACGGTTTATTAGATATTGAATTAAAATGGGAACATTTTTAACATTGAAGCCTATGGGATTCTCCTGAATAAATCTGCCGAATTAAACCACCGAATGGCAGGGCATTAGGGGAACCTTTCACTGCTGGTTTGTGTTCTCTGAATAGCCGAAGCAGTGCTTCTCTATGGGGATTTCACTGTCCTTGAACAGGCACCGAACAGGCACCGTATGTGCAGGCAATTCGCCAGGATTTGGCGAATTGCCTGCTCTCTGGATAGCCGAATGGCCAGGAAAGGCAACCGAACCCTGATTTTCAGCATTCGGTTACCTTTCTCAAGCAATTCGGATCTCTTTGGATAACCCTGTTAGATTAGGGTTAAAAAAAAGGATATGTAATCCACCTATCCTTGGTGCTGAAATAGGTTTCTGCACCAAGGAAAGCACCTGAGCGCAGCCAGACTGAAGGAAAGAAAAAAAAATGCTGCGTTCTGCAAAGAAAATGAACTAATCATTTTTAAATAATAGGGAATTCAAAAATTTCACCCAAGAAATACACAAAAAAAATAACCATTGCTTCTCTATGGGGGATTTAACTGCCGCCGAACAGGCACCGTATTTCACTGCCTCCGAACAGCACCGTATTTCACTGCCGTCGAACAGACAATGTATTTCACTGCCTCCGAACAGAGCTGTATTTCACTGCTGCTGAACACGCACCGTATTTCACTGCCGCCGAACAGCACCGTATTTGGCTGCCGTCGAACAGCACCGTGTTTCACTGCCGCCGAACAGACAACATATTTCACTGCCGTCGAACAGACAATGTATTTCACTGCCGCCGAACAGGCACCACATAACACCATGGTGCTGTCCACGGCCTGTGGTGCTGAATATAACAGATTCCATCCCACGGCCAAAGTGAAATTGAATAACGAATCAATTCTTGAAAAAAAATCATTTCGTTATATTCCGTTTCATTTTGTTTTCGTTTTGCTTTGGAAGAAATTGTTTCGGTATTTTGGAAAGTGCTTCTGAAATACGAATCAGTATAATTTCATCTGAAATACCATTCGGAACGAAACGACACGCACATATCTAATCTGTTGGGCAGGAGTGTAACGCTTCGTGTCTAACGCTTCGTGTTTGTGTACGCGGTGTCGGGCGGGAGTATAACGCTTCATGTTTATGTACACCTCTCGGGCGGGATTGTAACACTTCGTGTTTGTGTACGCAGTGTCGGGCGGGAGTGTAACGCTTCGTGTGTGTGTACGCGGTGTCGGGCGGGAGTGTAACGCTTCGTGTGTGTGTACGCGGTGTCGGGCGGGAGTGTAACGCTTCGTGTGTGTGTACGCGGTGTCGGGCGGGAGTGTAACGCTTCGTGTGTGTACGCGGTGTCGGGCGGGAGTGTAACGCTTCTTGTGCGTGTACGCAGTGTCGGGCGGGAGTGTAACGCTTCGTGTTTGTGTACGCGGTGTCGGGTGGGAGTGTAACGCTTCGTGTTTGTGTACGCGGTGTCGGGTGGGAGTGTAACGCTTCGTGTATGTGCACGCGGTGTCGGGCGGGAGTGTAACGCTTTGTGTGTGTGTACGCGGTGTCGGGCGGGAGTGTAACGCTTTGTGTGTGTGTACGCGGTGTCGGGCGGGAGTGTAACGCTTTGTGTGTGTATACGCGGTGTCGGGGGGCGGAGTGTAACGCTTTGTGTGTGTGTACGCGGTGTCGGGAGGAGTGTAACGCTTTGTGTGTGTGTACGCGGTGTCGGGCGGGAGTGTAACGCTTTGTGTGTGTGTACGCGGTGTCGGGTGGGAGTGTAACGCTTTGTGTGTGTGTACGCGGTGTCGGGCGGAGTGTAACGCTTTGTGTGTGTGTACGCGGTGTCGGGTGGGAGTGTAACGCTTTGTGTGTGTGTACGCGGTGTCGGGCGGGAGTGTAACGCTTTGTGTGTGTGTACGCGGTGTCGGGTGGGAGTGTAACGCTTTGTGTGTGTGTACGCGGTGTCGGGTGGGAGTGTAACGCTTTGTGTGTGTGTACGCGGTGTCGGGCGGGAGTGTAACGCTTTGTGTGTGTGTACGCGGTGTCGGGCGGGAGTGTAACGCTTTGTGTGTGTGTACGCGGTGTCGGGGGGAGTGTAACGCTTTGTGTGTGTGTACGCGGTGTCGGGCGGGAGTGTAACGCTTTGTGTGTGTGTACGCGGTGTCGGGCGGGAGTGTAACGCTTTGTGTGTGTGTAGCGGTGTCGGGTGGGAGTGTAACGCTTTGGTGTGTGTGTACGGGTGTCGGGCGGGAGTGTAACGCTTTGGTGTGTGTACGCTAACGCTTGTGTGTGTGTCGGGTGGGAGTGTAACGCTTCGTGTGTGTGTACGCGGTGTCGGGTGGGAGTGTAACGCTTTGTGTGTGTGTACGCGGTGTCGGGCGGGAGTGTAACGCTTTGTGTGTGTGTACGCGGTGTCGGGTGGGAGTGTAACGCTTCGTGTGTGTGTACGCGGTGTCGGGTGGGAGTGTAACGCTTTGTGTAACGCTTCGCTGATGTATGAAACGCGTGTCTGGATTTACTCTGCGTTTAGGTGATGAAATGTCCCTTTCGTCGCCCGCGGAGCTTTGACCCGTCGAACGTGTCCGATCATGACCAAGAATAGGTGATTTTATTTCCTTGTAACGTGTCGGCATCTTGAGAAACAATAAAGCGGCTCATTGTTTGTACGGTGGGAGTGTCGTGGATACCGGAGGATAAATGTCCCGGCGCCAGGCTCCGCGGCTCATTCACACCGGCAGGAATACCCAGGAGAGTGAACCCCCACAGAGAAGGTGAGAAATAGCCCGTCCAATGAAGGCACAGCATGGATATCCATCCCACCCTGACCACCAGGGGGCACCCTTTCCGCCCGGCTACACCAATGATCCGCATGTATACCCATATGGACATCCCATGGCGAGCGTTAACCCTCAACAGCCTGTACTGGGACCAGTTGTAACCACAGCACATCATAATGTGGTGATCGTCCCTCAACCGACCTACAAGGACTACCTTGGCCTGTCCATCATGAACCTGCTCCTGTGCTGTCTTCCTCTGGGAATCGTGGCCATTATCTTCTCTTGCAAGGTGAATGGGGGGGGGCTCGGGGTGCATGTTGGTTCTCAATAAACCCGATGTTTGTCCTGGCGGGGGATGTGACGGGAATCCACCAACACAGGCCAACTGGTGTCATGGAGAGACTCTCCCGAGGAGGACAGGCAGGAGGTAAGAGTCATCTTCCACCATTAGTGCAGACTCGTCTCTCTAAGCCTGAGGACTTTCATCACGGATCCCAAAACCCGGCTCGGGAACGTTTGGTCGGATTATGATAATGCATTGTTTGAGGTACCTGCCGACTGCGCCCCCCCCCCCAGAGGAACACCCGTCTCCTCTATGCAAGTACAGGTGCATGGTGTGACTCTACTGCCCAATGTCCACACACCGGCGATGTCCATCAATGACTGCTGCGCGCCACCTCTGCTATCAGCTCCTGAGGTCCATTATTGGACTCCATGGAGACAAACGTGAACCTTCTAGTGCATGAAGTGACTCGCCAGAAGACACCTGTTCCCTGTGCTCCGTAACATGCGGCCAGAGGAGGCACATCGCACCGGCCTCTGCGCCGCCCGACACAGGCTAAGCTTGGGAATTTTAAAAAACTCTCCTCGTCCTGACCGTTCTTGCTTTCTAAAGCGGTCAGGATGATGTGTGGCGCCCCCCCCCCACCCCCCGGTGTGCCCAATCTGGTTTTATTGCTGGGTGAAGTGGAAGAGTTTCCTCCACCACACCCACTGTCACCAGCAGCCAAGATTTTGAATTTCCTGGCTGCCAGTCACTAATGATGTCACACACAGAGAGCGGACAACGTCACCCTGGATCAGATCTGTGCATGCGCGTGCAGCTCTGATCCATCGCTCTGCGCAAGCGCTGCGGAACTTGTGTACGTGAAGTATGTGAGTCCCGCAGCGCTGCACAATTTGCGGCTCCTACGCTACGCAAGATGTATAGGAGCACAAACTGCGCAGAAAAGCTTCAGGGACTTCCAGGTCTGGCGCGCGCGAAGGGGAAAAGGGGAGTAAAATCCCCCAAAATGAAAAAATAAATAAAAATGAAGCTGTTTGAGGCGACGCTGTGAGCGCATCATCTCCCCAAATATTTAATGACAAATATTGGGACAATGTAGCGGATCCCAATAACTCAGCGCGTGTGAAGACACACTGAATCCACACCAGCCACATCTACCCTCAGCAACCAAGCTGTTAAGTACATATCCCAAGGCAAACTGAGCATCATGGGACATGTAGTTCTGGGATTTATGGAGTGGCAGGTTCGCCGTCACTGACATTCTCAGATAAAAATATATGTTGGGTATCGCCTCCCTCCGGAATATTCCGAGGTTTTCTAAGCTGCTGTTACTGTAATCGCCGCTGACGTGTTTCTTTCATCTCTTTCTCCTTTAGACCCGAGACTCGGTGACCCGCGGAGACATGAGCTCGGCAGCCCGTGATTCGCGCATGGCCTTTATCATGAACATGGTGGCGCTGGGAGTTGGACTGGCCGGACACCTTGTATGGATCATTTACCTGATTTACGTGTCTGTAGCGGGTGTACGTTACGTTTCTTCTTCATATCATTACTACGGATAAATGAGAAATGGCCACAAAAAAAAATCTGTATCGACAAAAATACGTCTTCCCGGGCTGCAACGCCTTAAAGGGCCAGCACCACCATTAAATGCAATGTCCTCATCGTGTTTATTTATGCTGCTGATATTTTACATGCGTTTTTTTTTTCTCTGTTTAGAAAATATTTCCCTCTATATGTGTCACTGGGTGCATCCATTGTGTGATATTTTCCTCTATATGTGTCACTGGGCGCATCCATTGTGTGATATTTTCCTCTATATGTGTCACTGGGCGCATCCATTGTGTGATATTTCCCTCTATATGTGTCACTGGTGCATCCATTGTGTGATATTTCCCTCTATATGTGTCACTGGGCGCATCCATTGTGTGATATTTTCCTCTATATGTGTCACTGGGCGTATCCATTGTGTGATATTTTCCTCTATATGTGTCACTGGGCGCATCCATTGTGGTGATATTTCCTTATATGTGTCACTGGGCGCATCCATTGTGTGATATTTTCCTCTATATGTGTCACTGGGCGCATCCATTGTGTGATATTTTCCTCTATATGTGTCACTGGGCGCATCCATTGTGTGATATTTCCCTCTATATGTGTCACTGGGCGCATCCATTGTGTGATATTTCCCTCTATATGTGTCACTGGGCGCATCCATTGTGTGATATTTTCCTCTATATGTGTCACTGGGCGCATCCATTGTGTGATATTTTCCTCTATATGTGTCACTGGGCGCATCCATTGTGTGATATTTTCCTCTATATGTGTCACTGGGTGCATCCATTGTGTGATATTTTCCTCTATGTGTCACTGGGTGCA
>CM019073.1:85004206-85107354 GCA_009667805.1 Leptobrachium leishanense | reverse complement strand
GCCATAGTAACTATTATATTCAGGAATATTCTGTTATCCATAGTAACTATTATATCCGGAATGTTCTGTTATCCCATAGTAACTATTATATCCGGAATATTCTGTTATGCCATAGTAACTATTATATTCAGGAATATTCTGTTATCCCATAGTAACTATTATATCCGGAATATTCTGTTATCCCATAGTAACTATTATATCCGGAATATTCTGTTATGCCATAGTAACTATTATATTCAGGAATATTCTGTTATCCCATAGTAACTATTATATCCGGATATTCTGTTATCCCTTATGTATACTATTATATCCGGAATATTCTGTTATCTCATAGTAACTATTATATCTGGAATATTCTGTTATCTCATAGTAACTATTATATCTGGAATATTCTGTTATCTCATAGTAACTATTATATCTGGAATATTCTGTTATCCCATAGTAACTATTATATCCGGAATATTCTGTTATCTCATAGTAACTATTATATCCGGAATATTCTGTTATCTCATAGTAACTATTATATCCGGAATATTCTGTTATCTCATAGTAACTATTATATCCGGAATATTCTGTTATCCCATAGTAACTATTATATCCGGAATATTCTGTTATCTCATAGTAACTATTATATCCGGAATATTCTGTTATCTCATAGTAACTATTTATCCGGAATATTCTGTTATCTCATAGTAACTATTATATCCGGAATATTCTGTTATCCCATAGTAACTATTATATCCGGAATATTCTGTTATCACATAGTAACTATTATATCCGGAATATTCTGTGATCTCATAGTAACTATTATATCCGGAATATTCTGTTATCTCATAGTAACTATTATATCCGGAATATTCTGTTATCCCATAGTAACTATTATATCTGGAATATTCTGTTATCTCATAGTAACTATTATATCCGGAATATTCTGTTATCTCATAGTAACTATTATATCCGGAATATTCTGTTATCCCATAGTAACTATTATATCCGTAATATTCTGTTATCCCATAGTAACTATTATATCCGTAATATTCTGTTATCCCATAGTAACTATTATATCCGTAATATTCTGTTATCACATAGTAACTATTATATCCGGAATATTCTGTTATCTCATAGTAACTATTATATCCGGAATATTCTGTTATCCCATAGTAACTATTATATCCGGAATATTCTGTTATCCCATAGTAACTATTATATCCGGAATATTCTGTTATCCCATAGCAACTATTATATCCAGAATATTCTGTTATCCCATAGTAACTATTATATCCAGAATATTCTGTTATCTCATAGTAACTATTATATCTGGAATATTCTGTTATCTCATAGTAACTATTATATCTGGAATATTCTGTTATCACATAGTAACTATTATATCCGGAATATTCTGTTATCTCATAGTAACTATTATATCCGGAATATTCTGTTATCTCATAGTAACTATTATATCTGGAATATTCTGTTATCCCATAGTAACTATTATATCTGGAATATTCTGTTATCCCATAGTAACTATTATATCCGGAATATTCTGTTATCCCATAGTAACTATTATATCTGAATATTCTGTTATCCCATAGTAACTATTATATCTGGAATATTCTGTTATCCTAGTAACTATTATATCCGGAATATTCCGTTATCCATAGTAACTATTATATACGGAATATTCTGTTATCCCATAGTAACTATTATATCCGGAATATTCTGTTATCCCATAGTAACTATTATATCTGGAATATTCTGTTATCTCATAGTACTATTATATCTCTGGAATATTCTGTTATCCCATAGTAACTATTATATCTGGAATATTCTGTTATCCCATAGTAACTATTATATCTGGAATATTCTGTTATTCCTATAGTAACTATTATATCCGGAATATTCTGTTATCCCATTGTGACGGCAGCATCTGCCACCTTTTAAATGACTTGGATTCCAAGCGTCAGAGACTGGCTGGCACGGGCACTCACATCATTGCCCGCACTGCATATAGACTGGTGACCTTTGGAGAGGAGCGGATGCCAGCCTTGTGCCCACAGACTATGGGTGATTATGGCAGAGAATGTTCATAGGGCATTACCATGCTGTGTGCGATTTGGTTTAAAGCTTGTTTTTGTGATTATGCAAGAATGCTACTGTCTGTCTATTGTCTGGTCGATGTGCATCTGTTATCTTGCTGACAGGATTAGCTTTCCAGTTGTCCCTTGACTCAGGAATGTGTTATCTGTTTCTATCTGAATAGGTTGTAAATCTGCTGACTGTAATCTGTTATCCCGATTCCCATTGTCTGGCCTCGTTAGTGAAATGAAACATTATGCAAGATTTCTGTCTGTACGTAATCTAATTATGTTTCACTTTCCAAGAGGCAAAATGTGTCCCATTGTCTGTTTTGGTCTGGTTGCCACCCCCCCCCCGGGCGGTTTCTAGGGGAGGTTTACGTAAATGACCCAGGTGTGACCTTATAAATCTATGTGTGTCCCTTATTAAACCAGTTCCATTCTGACCCTACATGCAGTCACGACTCATGGTTTGGGTAGCAGCTATATTCTGTTCACTGTTCCAGCGCAAAGCTCCAGATCTACAGCCACGGCTTATTTCTTGGGGTTACTAGCCAGGCTCTCTATGTGTACCCGTCTTTAAGCTGCGGCTAAGGACCGGGAGAAAGGCACGAGAGTGACGAGGAGATCACGGGGGTCCAGCAAGGAAGCGGCATTGGCAGATGTGACCCTGTCGGGGCACTGAGATCTGTTACACTAATAATATCTATTTACATAGTTACATAGGCTGAAAAAAGCCGTGTGTCCATCGAGTTCAGCCTTTCACACATCGGCTTCTGCTGTTGATCCAAAATAAGCAAAAAATCCCAGTCTGAAGCGCTCGCCCATATGCAACACACTGGCATCAGATTTATCCCTGGATCAAGAAGCTTTTATCCACATATTAAATGCTAGAACCCTTAATATTCTGTGTCTGCAGGAAGTCATCCAGACTCTGACACAACCACCTCAACAGGCAGAGAATCACACAGCTTTATTGTTCTCACCTCGTTATAGCTCTGGCTGGAGGGAAACAGGGATTTGAAGCTTGATCCGAAGCCAATGATATTAAACAGAGAGGTCGGCATGAGGCTCTTCAAAATCACCAGCATGGCATCCTGCGAGAGAGCGAGAAAGAAGACTACATTAAGCTGTGGCACCCGACATATATCACTGTCCCCACTGGGAGGTTATTCTATGTATCTACTACCCTTTCTATATCACTGTTACTGCTCCCACTGGGAGGAGTATCTACTACCCTTTCTATATCACTGTTACTGCTCCCACTGGGAGGATATTCCATGTATCTACTACCCTTTTTATATCACTGTTACTGCTCCCACTGGGAGGCTATTCCATGTATCTACTACCCTTTCTATATCACTGTTACTGCTCCCACTGGGAGGCTATTCCATGTATCTACTACCCTTTCTATATCACTGTTACTGCTCCCACTGGGAGGCTAGTCCATGTATCTACTACCCTTTCTATATCACTGTTACTGCTCCCACTGGGAGGCTATTCCATGTATCTACTACCCTTTCTATATCACTGTTACTGCCCCCACTGGGAGGTTATTCTATGTATCTACTACCCTTTCTATATCACTGTTACTGTCCCCACTGGGAGGTTATTCTATGTATCTACTACCCTTTCTATATCACTATTACTGCTCCCACTGGGAGGATATTCCACGTATCTACTACCCTTTCTATATCACTGTTACTGCCCCACTGGGAGGCTATTCGATGTATCTACTACCCTTTCTATATCACTATTACTGCTCCCACTGGGAGGCTATTCCATGTATCTATTACCCTTTCTATATCACTGTTACTGCCCCACTGGGAGGCTATTCGATGTATCTACTACCCTTTCTATATCACTATTACTGCTCCCACTGGGAGGCTATTCCATGTATCTATTACCCTTTCTATATCACTATTACTGCTCCCACTGGGAAGCTATTCCATGTATCTACTACCCTTTCTATATCACTGTTACTGCTCCCACTGGGAGGATATTCCATGTATCTACTACCCTTTCTATATCACTGTTACTGCTCCCACTGGGAGGCTTTTCCATGTATCTACTACCCTTTCTAGATCACTGTTACTGCTCCCACTGGGAGGCTATTCCATGTATCTACTACCCTTTCTATATCACTGTTACTGCTCCCACTGGGAGGCTATTCCATGTATCTACTACCCTTTCTATATCACTGTTACTGCTCCCACTGGGAGGCTATTCCAGGTATCTACTACCCTTTCTATATCACTGTTACTGCTCCACTGGGAGGCTTTTCCATGTATCTACTACCCTTTCTAGATCACTGTTACTGCTCCCACTGGGAGGCTATTCCATGTATCTACTACCCTTTCTATATCACTGTTACTGCTCCCACTGGGAGGCTATTCCATGTATCTACTACCCTTTCTATATCACTGTTACTGCTCCCACTGGGAGGATATTCCAGTATCTACTACCCTTTCTATATCACTGTTACTGCTCCCACTGGGAGGCTATTCCATGTATCTACTACCCTTTCTATATCACTGTTACTGCTCCCACTAGGAGGTTATTCCATGTATCTACTACCCTTTCTATATCACTGACGTGATCCCTATATTTAAGAAAGGTTTAAAATTTGTGCCTGGGAATTATAGACCTGTGAGCTTAACATCTGTGGCTGGGAAAGTATTTGAGGGGTTACTAAGGGATAATATTCAGGAATTTATTGGGAGGTATAATGTAATTGGCAAAAATCAGCATGGTTTCATGAAACACAGATCATGTCAGACTAACCTAATTACGTTCTATGAGGAAGTAAGTAGAAGTATAGATCAGGGGTCGCAGTGGATGTGATTTACTTGGATTTTGCCAAAGCTTTCGACACAGTTCCACACAAAAGGTTACTACTTAAATTAAGAAAAAATGGTCTAGATGAAAATACTTGTTCTTGGATAGAAAACTGGCTAAAAGATAGGGTACAGAGAGTGGTCATAAATGGTACATTTTCAAGATGGACACCAGTGGTAAGTGGTGTCCCTCAGGGGTCTGTTATAGGACCAATACTATTCAATTTATTTATAAATGACCTTGAGATAGGCATTGAAAGTCATGTATCAGTGTTTGCAGATGACACAAAGCTAGAAAAGTAATACAATGTGAGCAGGATGTTACTTCGCTGCAGAGGGATTTAGATATATTGGGGGACTGGGCACTTAAATGGCAGATGAGATTTAATCTAGATAAATGTAAAGTTATGCACTTTGGAGTGAAGAACACACAAGCAATTTATACCCTAAATGGTACGGAGTTAGGGAAAAGCAAGAAGAGATTTGGGAATAATCATAGACTTCAAACTAAGTAACAATGTGCAATGTCAAACAGCAGCGCCAAGGCCAGCAAAGCACTGGCATGCATTAAAAGGGGAGTTCACTCACGGGATGAAAACATAATTTTGCCTCTGTATAAATCAATGGTCAGGCCGCACCTTGAATATGCCGTGCAATTTTGGGCACCTGTCTTAAAAAAAGATATTATATCGTTAGAAAAAGTGCAGAGACGGGCAACTAAATTAATAAGGGGGATGGAAGGGTTAAGTTATGAGGAAAGACTAACAAGCTTAAACCTGTTTAGTTTAGAGAAAAGGCGCCTTAGAGGGGATCTGATAACCTTATATAAATATATACGGGGCCATTATAAACCATTGTCTGATAACCTATTCATTAACAGGTCTATACACAGGACAAGGGGTCATCCATTTAGACTGGAAGAAAGAAAATTCAGCTTAAAGCATAGGAAGGGTTATTTTACGGTGAGAACAATAAAGCTGTGGAATTCTCTGCCTGTTGAGGTGGTTGGGTCAGAGTCTGTACAGACTTTTAAAAAACGACTGGATGACTTCCTGCAGACACAGAATATTAAGGGTTATAATATTTAATATGTGGGTAAAAGCTTCTTGATCCAAGGAGAAATCTGACTGCCATTCTGGGGTCAAGAAGGAATTTTTTCCCAGTATGTTGCATATTGGCAAGCATTCAGACTGGGTTTTTTGCCTTCTTTTGGATCAACAGCAGTAGGTTATGTGGGAGAGGCTGAACCCGATGGACGCATGTCTTTTTTCAGCCTATATAACTATGTAACTATGTAACTGTTACTGCCCCCACTGGGAGGCTATTCTATGTATCTACTACCCTTTCTATATCACTGTTACTGCCCCCACTGGGAGGCTATTCCATGTATCTACTACCCTTTCTATATCACTGTTACTGCCCCCACTGGGAGGCTATTCCATGTATCTACTACCCTTTCTATATCACTGTTACTGCTCCAACTGGGAGGCTATTCCATGTATCTACTACCCTTTCTATATCACTGTTACTGCCCCCACTGGGAGGCTATTCCATGTATCTACTACCCTTTCTATATCACTGTTACTGCTTCCACTGGGAGGCTATTCCATGTATCTACTACCCTTTCTATATCACCGTTACTGCCCCCACTGGGAGACTATTCCATGTATCTACTACCCTTTCTATATCACTGTTACTGCCCCCACTAAGAGGCTATTCCATGTATTTACTACCCTTTTTATATCCCTGCATTATCCCCTGTGTTTCCTGTTTGTTGCTGGTCTGGGTATACACTGGTGGTGTGTTTGGCCGCGGTGTAGTGGATCCCGGGTATCGGCGCTCGATGTCTCATCGCTTGTTGTTTCTGGAAGCTGTGACGCGGTTTGCATGGAATGAAAGGTCTGTGTTTCAGGCTGTTGCGCCCCCGGGAGCTTTTTGCGTCACTGTGGCCTTCGTGCAGTAGGTTTATCGGGGGCCGCTGCAGTTTTTGGGTGTTTTCACTGCGGCACAGGCAGAACTCCTGTGTCGGCGCTTTGTTCCCATGATGCTTTGCTTTTTCTGGAGCAGTCTCTGATTTTCCCTCTTTCTGCACAAACTCTGTATTTTCTCATTATCGGGTTCGGCGTCGTAGACGTCTCCCGCGGTGAGTATCGGCGGCTGCGGCCGCTCTCCAGGCGTTAATTATGTTTTACACGTCACAGTAATTACAGGTTTACAAATCGCAGACACAGGAGGAGGCGTTGCATCGTTCAGGGGAGTCCGGGGCGGCGTGTGGCGCACTCGCTCAATTCCATCGCCATCATTTTATCCTTCCTATCACACGCCCCCCCCCCCCCTCATACCCGGCTCATTTTTCCATTATTTTTCTCCTTCTTCCTGTTTCCTCACCATTTCCTTCACACTCTGCTCCATTACTTCCACCTCTCAGTCACTTTTCTTTTCTTCCCTTTTTAGCTCTATTTTTTCATTTGTTCCTTCTTTTCCTTTCAGCTTCCTTATCCTCAATCTGTCTTATTTCATTCCTTTCCAGGTTTTATCCCTTTTCCCGTGCTTTTTCCTATCTTCCATTCCTGTTCCCTGTTTCTCATGCTTCCTTCCTTTTCGTTTCTTCTTTCCTTCTTTTCCCTTCCTTCATTTTCCTTCTCCTTCCGTCCCCTTTCCTATCTTCCATTCCTGTTACCGGTTTCTCATGCTTCCTTCCTTTTCCTTTCTTCTTTTCTTCCTTTCCCTTCCTTCATTTTCCTTCCTTTCCCTTCATTTTCCTTCCTTCCTTTATTTTCCTTCTCCTTAATTAATTTTCCCTCCCTCATTTTCCTTCTCCTTCATTTTCCTTCATTTTCCTTCTCCTTCCTTCCCTTTTCCTATCTTCCATTCCTGTTCCCTGTTTCTCATGCTTCCTTCCTTCCTTCCTTTCCCTTCCTTCACTTCCCTTTTCCTATCTTCCATTCCTGTTCCCTGTTTATCATGCTTCCATCCTTCATTTCCCTTCCTTTCTTTTCCTTCCTTTTTATTGGTCGCTTCCTTGATGGAATAACTCAGGGGGTGCGTGGTACTTTTTGGTAATTTCGGGGCCCCCCGGCCCTGGGTTTACCCTGACTCGGGTGATGTTGACGCCGCTCATGCTGCCGCTGCGGTCCAGGAGGAAGATGAACTCGCCCTGCGTCTTGCTGAGGTCGGTTTGGGCGGCCGCCAGGTCTGGGCAGAAGTTCAGCATGACCACGGGGTGGTGACAGATGTCCTTGATCAGGCGCTTGCGGATAATTTCTGTCTGAAAAAAACCAAAACGAAAAACAAAGTCACTCTGTATCAAAAAGTCGTAAACGTTACACGTCGGACGAGAAAAAAATTCCCATCATGCACTGGCACACTGACAGGCTGCCTGGGAGTGATGGAGTTAGAGACCTCAGAGTGACCACCCGTCCTGATGTGACTCTCAGGCCCAGGACCTCCGGCAGGCGGCGGTGTGGATGACAGTGATGATGGCGGTGATGATGGCGGTGTGGATGATGGCGGTGTGGATGGTGGTGGTGTGGATGGTGGTGGTGTGGATGGCAGTGTGGATGATGGCGGTGTGGATGGCGGTGATGATGGCGGTGTGGACGGCGGTGATGATGGCGGTGTGGACGGTGGTGATGATGGCGTTGTGGATGGCAGTGATGATGGCGGTGGCGCTTGCTGTCATTAACCGGCCTGAGTTGTGATGTTCAATCAATTCGGGGGAACGATTGAGGGAAGGGGTCTGCCTGGAGCCCCCGATGGACTCAGTATAATATTGGGGAGAGGTCCTTACCTTTTTTTCGGGGCTGGGGTCTTTCTTGATGCCCCTGATGAAGTCGCTCTTCCCCTTCAGGAACTGCTCGTACTCGTACGGAGTCATGTCGCCCTCCTCCATCAGGATGTGGGGGAGATGCGGGTCTGGGGGTAACAGAGGCAGGAAGGGGAGAATAAGGCAGTGAAACAGGTCAAAACGTGACAGCCCCAAACTCACCCCTACACCCCATCCTCCAGGCAACAGCCCCAAACTCACCCCCTACACCCCATCCTCCAGGCAACAGCCCAAAACTCCCCCCTACACTCCTCCAGCGACAGCCCCAACTCACCCCTACACCCCATCCTCCAGGCAACAGGCCCAAACTCACCCCCTACACCCCATCCTCCAGGCAACAGCCCCAAACTCACCCCTACACCCCATCCTCCAGGCGACAGCCCCAAACTCACCCCCTACACCCCATCCTCCAGGCAACAGCCCCAAACTCATCCCCTACACCCCATCTACCAGGCGACAACCCCAAACTCACCCCTACACCCATCCTCCAGGCGACAGCCCCAAACTCACCCCTACACCCCATCCTCCAGGCGACAGCCCCAACTCACCCCTACACCCCATCCTCCAGGCAACAGCCCCAAACTCACCCCCTACACCCCATCCTCCAGGCGACAGCCCCAAACTCACCCCCTACACCCCATCCTCCAGGCGACAGCCCCAAACTCACCCCCTACACCCCATCCTCCAGGCAACAGCCCAAACTCACCCCTACACCCCATCCTCCAGGCGACAGCCCCAAACTCACCCCCTACACCCCATCCTCCAGGCGACAGCCCCAAACTCACCCCCTACACCCCATCTACCAGGCGACAGCCCCAAACTGGAATGAGGGATCAGGTGGCCGCACGCGCGTCACTGAGCGCAGGAATGAGGGATCAGGTGGCCGCACGCGCGTCACTGAGCGCAGGAATGAGGGATCAGGTGGCCGCACGCGCGTCACTGAGCGCAGGAATGAGGGATCAGGTGGCCGCACGCGCGTCACTGAGCGCAGGAATGAGGGATCAGGTGGCCGCACGCGCGTCACTGAGCGCAGGAATGAGGGATCAGGTGGCCGCACGCGCGTCACTGAGCGCAGGAATGAGGGATCAGGTGGCCGCACGCGCGTCACTGAGCGCAGGAATGAGGGATCAGGTGGCCGCACGCGCGTCACTGAAGCGCAGGAATGAGGGATCAGGTGGCCGCACGCGCGTCACTGAGCGCAGGAATGAGGGATCAGGTGGCCGCACGCGCGTCACTGAGCGCAGGAATGAGGGATCAGGTGGCCGCACGCGCGTCACTGAGCGCAGGAATGAGGGATCAGGTGGCCGCACGCAGCGTCACTGAGCGCAGGAATGAGGGATCAGGTGGCCGTACGCGCGTCACTGAGCGCAGGAATGAGGGATCAGGCGGCCGCACGCACGTCACTGAGCGCAGGAATGAGGGATCAGGCGGCCGCTCATTATCGGATACGGGAAATAAAATGATTGCTAAGCAACATGTGACCCCTCCCCTCCCCCCGCTCAGTCTCCGCATCTAACAAGCATCTCCATAACAATCCCCTGAATCACAGGCGCGTCCAGTCACCGAGCGACGCCATCATACGCCGCAACCCCAGCAGCCAATCACTGCAGGGAAACGGGATTCGGAGTGAGCGGTCCCGGTCCCGGGATATTTGGATACATCCCCCTGTCCCGCCTGCCCCCCCATACGTGTAGGACACGTGACATACCGCTGGGGTGGATCAGGATCTCTACCGGTCGGTCATACGTGTGCTTGTTGGCCAACGTGATGACGATGCTCTTAGCAGAGGGGGCCGAGGGGTCAGCGTCTGCTCGAATCTCGTGTGTGGGGCTCTCGACTCCTGCAAGGAAGAAAGGACATGGTCAGGTGTCTGTCTGTCTGACACATCCCTCTGTTCGTCTGTCTGTCTGACACATCCCTCTGCCCGTCTGTCTGTCACTCATTGCGCTGCCCTCCCACCCCTGAGCTCCATCTCCCTGCTCTCACTCCCCCTCTGCTTCCTCCCTTACCCTTATTCCCTGCTGCGCTCCCTCCTTTACTCTCCCTCCCCTGCGCTCCCTCCTTTACTCCTCTGCTGCGCTCCCTCCTTTACTCCTCTGCTGCGCTCCCTCCTTTACTCCTCTGCTGCACTCCCTCCTTTACTCCTCTGCTGCGCTCTCTCCTTTACTCCCCCTGTGCTCCCTCCTTTACTACTCTGCTGCGTTCCCTCCTTTACTCCCCTGCTGCGCTCCCTCCTTTACTCCTCTGCTGCGCTCCCTCCTTTACTCCTCTGCTGCGCTCCCTCCTTTACTCCTCTGCTGCGCTCCCTCCTTTACTCCTCTGCTGCGCTCCCTCCTTTACTCCTCTGCTGCGCTCCCTCCTTTACTCCTCTGCTGCGCTCCCTCCTTTACTCCTCTGCTGCACTCCCTCCTTTACTCCTCTGCTGCGCTCTCTCCTTTACTCCCCCTGTGCTCCCTCCTTTACTACTCTGCTGCGTTCCCTCCTTTACTCCCCTGCTGCGTTCCCTCCTTTACTCCCCTTCTGCGCTCCCTCCTTTACTCCCCCTGCACTCCCTCCTTTACTCCCCTGCTGCGTTCCCTCCTTTACTCCTCTGCTGCGCTCCCTCCTTTACTCCTCTGCTGCTCTCCCTCCTTTACTCCCCCTGCACTCCCTCCTTTACTCCCCTGCTGCGTTCCCTCCTTTACTCCTCTGCTGCGCTCCCTCCTTTACTCCTCTGCTGCTCTCCCTCCTTTACTCCTCTGCTGCGCTCCCTCCTTTACTCTCCCTGTGCTCCCTCCTTTACTCCTCTGCTGCGCTCCCTCCTTTACTCCTCTGCTGCGCTCTCTCCTTTACTCCCCCTGTGCTCCCTCCTTTACTCCCCTTCTGCGCTCCCTCCTTTACTCCCCCTGCGCTCCCTCCTTTACTCCCCCTGCGCTCCCTCCTTTACTCCCCCTGCGCTCCCTCCTTTACTCCCCTGCTGCGATCCCTCCTTTACTCCCCTGCGGGCCCTCCTTTACTCCCCCTGCACTCCCTCCTTTACTCCCCTGCTGCGCTCCCTCCTTTACTCCCCTTCTGCGCTCCCTCCTTTACTCCCCCTGCGCTCCCTCCTTTACTCCCCTGCGCTCCCTCCTTTACTCCCCCTGCGCGCCCTCCTTTACTCCCCCTGCGCGCCCTCCTTTACTCCCCACTGCGCTCCCTCCTTTACTCCCCTGCTGCGTTCCCTCCTTTACTCCTCTGCTGCGCTCCCTCCTTTACTCCTCTGCTGCTCTTCCTCCTTTACTCCTCTGCTGCGCTCCCTCCTTTACTCCCCCTGCGCGCCCTCCTTTACTCCCCCTGCACTCCCTCCTTTACTCCCCTGCTGCGCTCCCTCCTTACTCCTCTGCTGCGCTCCTCCTTTACTCCTCTGCTGCGCTCCCTCCTTTACTCCCCCTGTGCTCCCTCCTTTACTCCTCTGCTGCGCTCCCTCCTTTACTCCTCTGCTGCGCTCCCTCCTTTACTCCTCTGCTGCGCTCTCTCCTTTACTCCCCCTGTGCTCCCTCCTTTACTCCCCTTCTGCGCTCCCTCCTTTACTCCCCCTGCGCGCCCCTCCTTTACTCCCCCTGCACTCCCTCCTTTACTCCCCTGCTGCGCTCCTCCTTTACTCCTCTGCTGCGCTCCCTCCTTTACTCCTCTGCTGTGCTCCTCCTTTACTCCCCCTGTGCTCCTCCTCCTTTACTCCTCTGCTGCGCTCCCTCCTTTACTCCTCTGCTGCGCTCCCTCCTTTACTCCTCTGCTGCGCTCTCTCCTTTACTCCCCCTGTGCTCCCTCCTTTACTCCCCTTCTGCGCTCCCTCCTTTACTCCCCCTGCACTCCCTCCTTTACTCCCCCTGCACTCCCTCCTTTACTCCCGCTGCGTTCCCTCCTTTACTCCCCTGTGCGTCCTCCTTTACTCCCCCTGCACTCCCTCCTTTACTCCCCTGCTGCGCTCCCTCCTTTACTCCACTGCTGCGCTCCCTCCTTTACTCCCCTTCTGCGCTCCCTCCTTTACTCCCCTGCGCTCCCTCCTTTACTCCCCCTGCGCTCCCTCCTTTACTCCCCGCTGCGTTCCCTCCTTTACTCCCCTTCTGCGCTCCCTCCTTTACTCCCCCTGCACTCCCTCCTTTACTCCCCCTGCACTCCCTCCTTTACTCCCCTGCTGCGCTCCCTCCTTTACTCCACTGCTGCGCTCCCTCCTTTACTCCCCTTCTGCGCTCCCTCCTTTACTCCCCTGCGCTCCCTCCTTTACTCCCCTGCGCTCCCTCCTTTACTCCCCCTGCGCGCCCTCCTTTACTCCCCCTGCACTCCCTCCTTTACTCCCCTGCTGCGCTCCCTCCTTTACTCCCCTTCTGCGCTCCCTCCTTTACTCCCCTGCGCTCCTCTTTACTCCCCCTGCGCTCCCTCCTTTACTCCCCCTGCGCTCCCTCCTTTACTCCCCTTCTGCGCTCCCTCCTTTACTCCTCTGCTGCGCTCCCTCCTTTACTCCCCCTGCGCTCCCTCCTTTACTCCCCTGCTGCGCTCCCTCCTTTACTCCCCTTCTGCGCTCCCTCCTTTACTCCTCTGCTGCGCTCCCTCCTTTACTCCCCCTGCGCTCCCTCCTTTACTCCCCTGCTGCACTCCCTCCTTTACTCCCCTTCTGCGCTCCCTCCTTTACTCCTATGCTGCGCTCCCTCCTTTACTCCCCTTCTGCGCTCCCTCCTTTACTCCTCTGCTGCGCTCCCTCCTTTACTCCCCTGCTGCGCTCCCTCCTTTACTCCCCCTGCGCTCCCTCCTTTACTCCCCTGCTGCGCTCCCTCTCACCTGCCAGGAGATACGGTGCGCGGATTTCCAGGTGGAAGGTGAGCTCATACTCGACGGTGTTGACGGCTTCGGTTTCCAGCAGAGTGGCCAGACAGAGCTTTTTGCTGCTTCCAGGAATCCCAGACTCGCGGCTGTGAACATAAAGCGGACACGGATCAGCACGTGCGACGGACCGAGCTGCACCGCGCCACGGCATGCGTTAGCATCACAAGTAGCTTTGAGGCTTCAGTTACAGATCACCCCCCTGTGTGGCACAAATCACCCCCCCCCCTCGTGTGGTGCAGATCACACATACAAGATGACGACTGGATCCAGGCCTCAGCAATCACACATGATTCAATGTAGAAACATAGAAAAATGTGGTCAGATAAGAACCTTTCGGCCCATCTAGTCGCCCAATTATATGGATACTTTACCTGGATTTATATTTTGTTTAGGATAGCCTTATGCCTATCCCATGCCTGCTTAAATTCAATCACTGTTTTGGCCTCTACCACTTCTACTGGAAGACTGTTCCATGTATCCACCACCCTCTCAGTAAAATAATGCTTCCTGATGTTACTTTTAAACCTTTGCCCCTCTAATCTAAGACTATGTCCTCTTGTTTTGCTACTTTGTTTCCTTTTAAATATACTCCCTTCCTCTACCTTGTGGATTCCCTTTACGTATTTAAATGTTTCTATCATATCTCCTCTGTCTCGTCTTTTTTCCAAGCTGTACATGTTAAGATCATTAACCCTTTCCTGGTAACTTTTCTCCTTCAAGCCGTACACCATTTTAGTAGCCCTTCTCTGAACTCTCTCTAAGATGTCTATATCCTTCTGGAGATACGGTCTCCAGTACTGCACACATGTAACATGTAAGGTTAAGCATTTGCTTCATAGAACATGCAAAGGACGCAAAGCTTACAATCTCAGGGGGGTGACGGAGGGCAGACTGTAATCTGCGGAGCAGGGGGACACCCTGGGAACACACATGGGGGGGAGCAGCACCCTCACAGCTCCGCTGGACAAGGTGGGAAGCTCGGAGGAGGTGCTGATCAGCACTGACACACTCTCCTGCGCTGGGACCACTCCGAGATTGGCCACGAAGATAATCCTTTCCAAATCTTCATCCAGAAGGATCCGCCCTGCATGAAGGACACAGAAACGCATGAAGGTCCAGGGGTCCCTCCAGAAAGCCCCTCCCCTGAGACCCCATAACGCACCCTATTCCATGTACAAGGGGAAAACAGACCCCCTGATGCAGAATGATAAAGGGGAGCATTGTGTCTCTGCCCCATCCCTCTCACCCCCATTGTGTCTCTGCCCCATCCCTCTCGCCCCACCCCTCACACCCCCATTGTGTCTTTGCCCCATCCCTCTCACCCCATTGTGTCACCGCCCCACCCCTCACATCCCATTGTGTCTCTGCCCCATCCCTCTCACCCCATTGTGTCGCCGCCCCACCCCTCACACCCCCATTGTGTCTCTGCCCCATCCCTCTCACCCCATTGTGTCTTTGCCCAATCACCCCATACCTCTCTCCCCATTGTGTCTTTGCCCCATCGCTCTCACCTCATAGTGTTTCCATCCCAGAGAGAAACAGCAGTGAAGTGTTGGATAAAAATGCCCTGTTTCCCTGTGTTTTATTAGTTTGACAGGTTTAAATACAGGCGAATCCCATAAAAGCGGGTGAATCCCATGAAAACGGGCGAATCCCATAAAAACGGGCGAATCCCATGAAAACCGGCGAATCCCATAAAAATGGGCGAATCGCATAAAACCAGCAAATCCCATAAAACCAGCGAATCCCATAAAAATGGGCAAATCCCATAAAAACCAGCGAATCCCATAAAAACTGGCGAATCCCATAAAAACGAGCGAATCCCATAAAAATGGGCAAGTCCCATAAAACCAGCGAATCCCATAAAAATGGGCGAATCCCATAAAAACTGGCGAGTCCCATAAAACCAGCGAATCCCATAAAAATGGGCGAATCCCATAAAACCAGCGAATCCCATAAAAACCGGCGAATCCCATAAAAACCGGCGAATCCCATGAAAACAGGCGAATCCCATAAAAACAGGCGAATCCCATAAAAACCGGCAAATCCCATAAAAACAGGAGAATCCCATGAAAACTGGCGAATCCCATAAAAACAGGCGAATCCCATAAAAACCGGCAAATCCCATAAAAACAGGAGAATCCCATGAAAACTGGCGAATCCCATAAAAACAGGAAAATCCCATAAAAAACAGTGAATCCCATGAAAACTGGTGAATCCCATAAAAGCCGGCGAATCCCATAAAAACAGGCGAATCCATGAAAACCGGCGAATCCCATAAAAATGGGTGAATCCCATAAAAACGGGCGAATCCCATTAAAACCGACGAGTCCCATAAAACCAGCGAATCCCATAAAAATGGGCGAATCCCATAAAAACTGGCGAATCCCATAAAACCAGCGAATCCATAAAAATGGCGAATCCCATAAAACCAGCGAATCCCATAAAAACCGGCGAATCCCATAAAAACCGGCGAATCCCATGAAAACAGGCGAATCCCATAAAAAACAGGCGAATCCCATAAAAACCGGCAAATCCCATAAAAACAGGAGAATCCCATGAAAACTGGCGAATCCCATAAAAACAGGCGAATCCCATAAAAACCGGCAAATCCCATAAAAACAGGAGAATCCCATGAAAACTGGCGAATCCCATAAAAACAGGAAAATCCCATAAAAAACAGTGAATCCCATGAAAACTGGTGAATCCCATAAAAGCCGGCGAATCCCATAAAAACAGGCGAATCCATGAAAACCGGCGAATCCCATAAAAATGGGTGAATCCCATAAAAACGGGCGAATCCCATTAAAACCGACGAGTCCCATAAAACCAGCGAATCCCATAAAAATGGGCGAATCCCATAAAACTGGCGAATCCCATAAAACCAGCGAATCCCATGAAAACAGGCGAATCCCATAAAAACAGGCGAATCCCATAAAAACAGGAGAATCCCATGAAAACCAGCGAATCCCATGAAAACCGGCGAATCCCATAAAAGCAGGAAAATCCCATAAAAACCAGCGAATCCCATAAAACCAGCGAATCCCATGAATACCGGCGAATCCCATAAAAATGGGCGAATCCCATAAATCCAGCGAATCCCATAAAAACCGGCGAATCCCATAAAACCGGCGAATCCCATAAAACCAGCGAATCCCATAAAAATGGGCAAATCCCATAAAAACCAGCGAATCCCATGAAAACAGGCGAATCCCCTAAAAACAGGAAAATCCCATATAAACAGGAAAATCCCATAAAAACCAGTGAATCCCATGAAAACTGGCGAATCCCATAAAAACTGGCAAATCCCATAAAAACAGGCGAATCCCATAAAAACCGGTGAATCCCATATAAACAGGAAAATCCCATAAAAACCAGTGAATCCCATGAAAACTGGCGAATCCCATGAACACCGGCGAATCCCATAAAACAGGAAAATCCCATAAAACAGGCGAGTCTATGAAAACAGGCGAATCCCATAAAAGCAGGAAAATCCCATAAAAACCAGCGAATCCCATGAAAACCGGCGAATCCCATAAAAGCAGGAAAATCCCATAAAAATGGGCGAGTCCCATAAAACCAGCGAATCCCATAAAAACTGGCAAATCCCATAAAAACAGGCGAATCCCATAAAAACCGGTGAATCCCATATAAACAGGAAAATCCCATAAAAACCAGTGAATCCCATGAAAACTGGCGAATCCCATGAACACCGGCGAATCCCATAAAACAGGAAAATCCCATAAAACAGGCGAATCTATGAAAACAGGCGAATCCCATAAAAGCAGGAAAATCCCATAAAAACCAGCGAATCCCATGAAAACCGGCGAATCCCATAAAAGCAGGAAAATCCCATAAAAAACAGCGAATCCCATGAAAACTGGCGAATCCCATAAAAACAGGAAAATCCCATAAAAATGGGCGAGTCCCATAAAACCAGCGAATCCCATAAAAAACGGGCGAATCCCATAAAACCAGCGAATCCCATAAAACCAGCGAATCCCATCGGTTTCAATGAAGAAAATAATTTTAAAAACCCCTTGTATTCATTTCCAGCAAAAAGTATTTTTATTGATAGATTTCCCTGGTTTTGGTCGGCGCCGGCGCGTCTCCGTATGGATGGTGTAACCGCGCATCCAGCTCCTCCATATCCATTTCCGCAAAGGACGGACGCGTTTCCAGACGCACAATGAAACATTATACAGTGTCACAAAAACAAGAATACGCGACTTTTTGGGTCCGCAGTCGCTGACGGCGAGTCTGATGCAGAGGACGAGCCTCGTCAGACCGAGTCGTGCGATCGTTATCGTTCACAGTCTGACAACCAAGTGGGTCCAGTGGACGTCTGGACTTGGGGGGCCGAGGTTGCTGAACCCATGGTGTGTAGTGTCCTGCACAGAGCAGCGCGGGGGGGGGGGGGGCGGCCCGGGCAGCGCTTCCTGCACATCGTTACGCTGTTATTATCTCTGAGATTCCATTGATCGGAGTGACCGGCTCAGGAAGCGGAGACGCGCCGGTCCAGGACAAAGGCCGCACAAATCCATAGCCATTGTGCACTTCGATCTGTAGCAGGTTGAGCCGCGCGCCCGAGGGCCGGGGGGTGTGAACGCGGAGAACATGCATCACCATGGCAGCCGAGGGGGAGCCGGTCACCGGTGGTAAAGACGAATGGAGCGCGCCTGTACATTCCGGCAGCTGGTGGGGTTTATATCTCTCAGCGCCCCCTGGTGAAGGCACAGCCAGGGCATTATATGCAAATTAAACTCCATTTCCCATCACCCCTTGCTGCTATCCTGCTGGTTATACACAGGGTTTGGATGGAATACGGAGATTAGGGGTTCAGACACAAGCTACGCTGATTGGTTTTCATGGGGTGACTCCATATCGCCGCCCTACAGGCTGCCTTGGGATTGCGCCTGAATACCCTGAGTGAGGCTGGTCCAAGACACGGACATTCTGTGGGGCCTCTGCGACCCGGACATGCTTTGGACAGGGGGAGCCCTGACTGTGCGCTCGCTATCGGGCCCCCAGGGGCCTATACATTACAGATCATGGAGCCGGGGTGTAACTGCTTCAGTGGCGACTCTAGGAACAATATTTAGGGGGGGGGGGGCAAAGAAGATAACACAGTCATAACTGGGGGGGGCACTAATAATTTTCACCACTAAATCATACCACTGAATAAAGAGCCCTATCACCCGGTGTGAGCTAAAACACCATCACTAAAGGAAAAATTTAGCGCGAGTCGCTAAAACGTAGTGCCTGACGACCTACTGACAGATCACCTTGTCTGCAGTAGTCCATGAACAAGGTGGTTTGGCGCACGCTAGGAAAACTCTGAGACCCAGCGCTAATGCGGTTGTGTACAGGATAGAACTGTTTTTTTTTTCCAGTGCAGAGTGCCGGGCCATACCTATCCCCCGCCCTCACAAGCTTGAATATGAACACATTCCAGTGAATATAGAAGATCTAGGTGTCGTTGGAAAGGGCAGATTCTGGCCTTTCCAATGATACCCAACATGACCATATTCAGTTTGAAGTAAAAGTCATAAAACATTAAATAATAACAGGCACTTAAACTTAAGCATTTTCACAGGGTTGAAATGGCTCAGCAGTGAAGTGGTTAATGTTCAGACTATACATTACATTGTGTATTACGTTAGTTTTTGCCTTGGTTTAGTTGTATATTAAGGGTTAATGGGTAGGCTTCATACCTCACAGTATACATTTCATTTTTTCCTTGAGTAATGGCATTGTAGGGGTTAATGGGTAGGCTACATGCCTCAGTGTATTCATTTCATGTTTTACCTTGATTAATGGCATTTTAGGGGTTAAGGGGTAGCTAAATGCCACATTGTTTGCTATTTTTATTGTATTTCCCTGGGTTTATGGCATTTTAGGGGTCTCATTGCGTCACATTACTCTTTGCGTCACATTACTCTTTGCGTCACATTACTCTTTGCATCACATTACTCTTTGCATCACATTACTCTTTGCGTCACATTACTCTTTGCGTCACATTACTCTGCGTCACATTACTCTTTGCGTCACATTACTCTTTGCGTCACATTACTCTGCGTCACATTACTCTTTGCATCACATTACTCTTTGCATCACATTACTCTTTGCATCACATTACTCTTTGCATCACATTACTCTTTGCATCACATTACTCTTTGCATCACATTACTCTTTGCGTCACATTACTCTGCGTCACATTACTCTTTGCATCACATTACTCTTTGCATCACATTACTCTTTGCGTCACATTACTCTGCGTCACATTACTCTTTGCGTCACATTACTCTTTGCATCACATTACTCTTTGCGTCACATTACTCTTTGCGTCACATTACTCTTTGCGTCACATTACTCTTTGCGTCACATTACTCTGCGTCACATTACTCTTTGCGTCACATTACTCTGGGATTCTGCAATCTTATTTATATATACTTATTAAGGGCACTATTAAATGGTGTGAGTTAACCCTTGCGTCGACATGGTTTTGCGTTAGCGCCAGATTAATCGAGTCTAGCGCCAACAGATCGTTTGCCTCCCGCTACAAATGGGAAAAATCACTTAGTGTGTTGTTATTAGCGATTTGTACCGCGAGCTTACTGTACTTTCCACGTCTTATACTTAACACGGAGAGCGCTGGAGATCTCTAGCGCTTTTGCAGATAACAGATCACTTGGTGCCAGCACTAATTTTTTGAGGGGCGCTAATTGCATCATTTTACCTACTGCTCAACCCTGGTGCTAACTCCAAAAAAACTGAAAAAACAGGTCCTAGCCCAAAATTAACAGGCAATGTAAAGGAAAAGGAATGCAGCACAGGTGTTCTCTTGGCCCCATACACCATAGCAATGGATCTGGTTCGCATTGTCGTTGCTGTTGCAGTAGGCTCTATTATAAATGTATCCTTTATCCACATATATCCTAATTCTAATATATTGCCTCGTTTTAAACATTTTATCCTGGGGGTTATTCATAGTATGTAAGCGGTTGATTATTAGGGTGACCGTGTGGACCATGTTTAAAAGGGACATGTGAATAAGTCTTGCCCTGAAACATGTATTATTTATATGCTGCAGCAGGGAAATTTTTGTTGCTCACCTGACTTTCCTTTTGGATCTATTAAATGCAGTGTAATGATTCTACATGCTACTGGGTGACCTTTATCATGCTTTAATATATGTGCATCAAAACATGGAGGATACGGCCACCTTGGAGGTTTTAATAATGCAGGGGTGTGAGGTTATTCACTGGATGTGTTCATATTCAAGCTTGTGAGGGCGGGGGATAGGTATGGCCCGGCACTCTGCACTGGGGAAAAAAAAACAGTTCTATCCTGTACACAACCGCATTAGCGCTGGGTCTCAGAGTTTTCCTAGCGTGCGCCAAACCACCTTGTTCATGGACTACTTCAGACAAGGTGATCTGTCAGTAGGTCGTCGGGCACTACGTTTTAGCGACTTGCGCTAAATTTTTCCTTTAGTGATGGTGTTCTAGTTCACACCAGGTGATAGTTTTATTCAGTGGTATGATTTAGTAGTGAAAATTATTAGTGCCCCCCCAGTTTTGACTGTGGTATCTTCTGTGGCCCCCCCCCCCTAAATATTGTTCCTAGAGTCGCCACTGTCTGGGTCAAACAGGGTTTGGTTTTGAATTGGTCCCAACGTCCTTGGTCTCTCATTGACTTTGTCCCCTTCACTTCCTGTCTTAGTAAATACTCCAGTGAATTGGTGGGCGCTCGCTATAAGTGGGCGAGCCGATTTACTTTAGACCCCAGAGATTTCTACAGGAATCAGGTGAAGTATCACTCGGATGTGGGGATTTGCTTTTATTTGGTCATTGTGTGGATTTGATACAATGTTGCACTCAGATGTTTTGTCTTTTGTTTTTCAATTATTGTTATAATAAAAGTAAATTTTATCTACAGGTTGACACTTTGTTTCTCCGTGGAAATCCAAGGAGATTCGTTCGCAATATCTAATCTGGGCTCGACCCTTAGTCTCCTGTGTATTCCTTTCATGTATATATGTGTGTGCTCCCGATACCGGGTCAGCGCTGCGGAATATGCTGGAGCTTTATAAATAAAGAATAATAATAATATGCTCGGGTTTTATTTAGGTTACGTGTTATTACTGAGTTAGTAAATAAAGGCTTATTTCTTGTTTTGTTACTTTTTCGGTCTCGACTTCCTTTCAGAATTTTTGCCATTGCGGGTTTAACCCTTTCTCACCGTTCCCCTCCGGCAGGCGCCCGCTGGACATGCTGCAGTAATCGTAGTAGGACTCGTCCATCTTGGCCTTGTCCTTGATTTGGACGGTGACGATGCTTCGGCAGATCACAGCCTCAAAGCCCACCACCACCGTGTGCTCATTCAGGGGGTACACGAAGAGCGCTGCAAGAACAACAGACGGGGGGAAGTGCTGGTGTTAGTGGGGGTATAATGGGGTGAGCGCTCAGGGTAGAGGATATTAGGGGGTATATGGGGTTAGGGGGATTAAGGGGTTATTGTTAGGGGTAGATGGGGGGATTTGGCGGTGTTGGGGTTATTAGGGGTAGGTGGGGGATACGGCGGGGGTTATTGTTAGGGGTAGGTAGGGGGATTCGGCGGTGTTGGGGTTATAAGGGTTATGTAGGGGGATTCGGCGGAGTTGGGGTTATTAGGGGTAGGTAGGGGGATAAGGCCGGGGTTATTGTTAGGGGTAGGTAGGGGGGATTTGGCGGTGTTGGGGTTATTAGGGGTAGGTAGGGGATATGGCGGTGGTTAGGGTTGGGGGTTATGGTTAAAGATAGGTAGGGGGATTCGGCGGGGTTAGGGTTGGGTTAATGTTAGGGGGATTCGGTGGTGTTGGGAGTTATTAGGGGTAGGTAGGGGGGATTCGGTGGGGTTGGGGGTTATTAGGGGTAGGTAAGGGGGATTCGGCGGGGTTAGGGTTGCGTGGGTTATTGTTAGGGGTAGGTAAAGTTAAGGGTAGAGGGAATTAGAGGTTATTAGGGCGAGGAGACAGGTTTGAGGGGTGCAGGTTTAGTGGGGTGCAGTGTTAGGGGTTCAGGGACTGAGCTATGATGTTGCAGTCCATGTTCTATGATGACATCACAGCCCCCTCTGATGTCAGACATTGCCATATTTACTTTTATACATTTTTCTTTTTATAGTGGATGATGGGACTTACCCTCCACCGGCTGGGACTCAGGGTTGCTATAGGTGAGCGACGCGGTCATCCCCAAAGCATAACCACTGACACAGGCACTAATCTCAGCCGCGGTGAGGGGGAGGGGCGCCCCGGTGATACGGTTCAGGAGACCCGGCATCCTGCAGCCTCGTCCCTAAAAAGTGTCTGAAAAGGAGAAAGAAACCGGGAAAATATAAGCGGTAAATAAACAGACACGGACGGATAGACGGACAGATAAATCCCTGTGACGCGGCAGATAATTCTGCGCTGTTATTGCAGAGTTTTTGTTTATGAGGATCCTGAATCAGCACCTAATAAATCCAGCAGATCAACCCGCAGAGCATCGCGCTAATATCACCGCGAGCGACCGGCGGCGACTGGAGAATTACATAATAAGACGGCAGAAAAGCAAAGAAAAAACTCACCGGCGGCTCCGAGTGACCCCGAGCAGAACCTGCACATCCACATCACCTCCATGTACCTCATTTCACTCCTAATGCAACTCTGAATTGAGGGGGTCCTCCATCAGGGGCTACGGGTGACTTTTTAGGGGCTCCTCCATATATTCAGGGTGTGGGTGTCTTTTTAGGGGCTCCTCCATATATTCAGGGTGTGGGTGTCTTTTTAGGGGTTCCTCCATATATTCAGGGTGTGCGGGTGTGTTTTTAGGGTCTCCTCCATATATTCAGGGTGTGGGTGTCTTTTTAGGGGCTCCTCCATATATTCAGGGTGTGGGTGTCTTTTTAGGGGCTCCTCCATATATTCAGGGTGTGCGGGTGTGTTTTTAGGGGTTCCTCCATATATTCAGGGTGTGTGGGTGTGTTTTTAGGGGTTCCTCCATATTTTCAGGGTGTGCGGGTGTCTTTTTAGGGGCTCCTCCATATATTCAGGGTGTGGGTGTCTTTTTAGGGGTTCCTCCATATATTCAGGGTGTGCGGGTGTCTTTTTAGGGGCTCCTCCATATATTCAGGGTGTGGGTGTCTTTTTAGGGGCTCCTCCATATATTCAGGGTGTGCGGGTGTCTTTTTAGGGGTTCCTCCATATATTCAGGGTGTGCGGGTGTCTTTTTAGGGGCTCCTCCATATATTCAGGGTGTGGGTGTCTTTTTAGGGGTTCCTCCATATATTCAGGGTGTGGGTGTCTTTTTAGGGGTTCCTCCATATATTCAGGGTGTGTGGGTGTGTTTTTAGGGGCTCCTCCATATATTCAGGGTGTGTGAGTGTCTTTTTAGGGGTTCCTCCATATATTCAGGGTGTGTGGGTGTGTTTTTAGGGGCTCCTCCATATATTCAAGGTGTGTGGGTGTCTTTTTAGGGGCTCCTCCATATATTCAGGGTGTGTGGGTGTGTTTTTAGGGGCTCCTCCATATATTCAGGGTGTGTGGGTGTCTTTTTTAGGGGCTCCTCCATATATTCAGGGTGTGTGAGTGTCTTTTTAGGGGTTCCTCCATATATTCAGGGTGTGTGGGTGTGTTTTTAGGGGCTCCTCCATATATTCAGGGTGTGTGGGTGTCTTTTTAGGGGCTCCTCCATATATTCAGGGTGTGTGGGTGTGTTTTTAGGGGCTCCTCCATATATTCAGGGTGTGTGGGTGTGTTTTTAGGGGTTCCTCCATATATTCAGGGTGTGCGGGTGTGTCTTTAGGGGTTCCTCCATATATTCAGGATGTGTGGGTGTGTTTTTAGGGGTTCCTCCATATATTCAAGGTGTGTGGGTGTGTCTTTAGGGGTTCCTCCATATATTCAGGGTGTGTGGGTGTGTTTTTAGGGGTTCCTCCATATATTCAGGGTGTGCGGGTGTCTGTGTGTCGCTTTATGTCTCTTCCCGCGCGTCCCTCTCGTTTCCCAGATGTACAGAGTGAATTTCTCGCAGACTCTGATCTCGATGAACAATTATTTGAAATAAATCCAATGATAGATGTTTTAAACGCAGGCGGTTTAAGTGGCGCTCTCTCCCTCACATATATATATATATATACACTATATTGCCAAAAGTATTCGCTCACCTGCCTTGACTCACATATGGATTGGTGAGCGAATACTTTTGGCAATATAGTGTATATATAATCTCTCTCTGTGTCTGTCTCTCGGGTTCTCTCTGTATTTCTCTCTGTGTCTGTCTCTCTGTATTTCTCTCTGTGTCTGTCTCTCTGTATTTCTCTCTGTGTCTGTCTCTCGGTTTCTCTCTCTGTCTCTCGGGTTCTCTCTGTCTGTCTCTCGGTTTCTCTCTGTGTCTGTCTCTCGGGTTCTCTCTGTGTCTGTCTCTCGGGTTCTCTCTGTGTCTGTCTCTCGGGTTCTCTCTGTGTCTCTCGGGTTCTCTCTGTGTCTGTCTCTCGGGTTCTCTGTGTGTCTCTCGGTTTCTCTCTGTGTCTGTCTCTCGGGTTCTCTCTGTCTGTCTCTCGGGTTCTCTCTGTGTCTCTCGGGTTCTCTCTGTGTCTGTCTCTCGGGTTCTCTCTGTGTCTGTCTCTTGGGTTCTCTCTGTGTCTGTCTCTCGGTTTCTCTCTGTGTCTGTCTCTCGGGTTCTCTCTGTGTCTGTCTCTCGGTTTCTCTCTGTGTGTCTCTCGGTTTCTCTCTGTGTCTGTCTCTCGGGTTCTCTCTGTGTCTGTCTCTCGGGTTCTCTCTGTGTCTGTCTCTCGGGTTCTCTCTGTGTCTGTCTCTCGGGTTCTCTCTGTGTCTGTCTCTCGGGTTCTCTGTCTCTCGGTTTCTCTCTGTGTCTGTCTCTCGGGTTCTCTCTGTGTCTGTCTCTTGGTTTCTCTCTGTGTCTGTCTCTCGGGTTCTCTCTGTGTCTGTCTCTCGGGTTCTCTCTGTGTCTGTCTCTCGGGTTCTCTCTGTGTCTCTCGGGTTCTCTCTGTGTCTGTCTCTCGGGTTCTCTCTGTGTCTGTCTCTCGGGTTCTCTGTCTCTCGGGTTCTCTCTGTGTCTGTCTCTTGGGTTCTCTGTGTCTGTCTCTCGGTTTCTCTCTGTGTCTGTCTCTCGGTTTCTCTCTGTGTCTGTCTCTCGGGTTCTCTCTGTGTCTGTCTCTCGGGTTCTCTCTGTGTCTGTCTCTCGGGTTCTCTCTGTGTCTGTCTCTCGGGTTCTCTCTGTGTCTGTCTCTCGGTTTCTCTCTGTGTCTGTCTCTCGGTTCTCTCTGTGTCTGTCTCTCGGGTTCTCTCTGTGTCTGTCTCTCGGGTTCTCTCTGTGTCTGTCTCTCGGGTTCTCTCTGTGTCTGTCTCTCGGGTTCTCTCTGTGTCTCTCTCGGTTTCTCTCTGTGTCTCTCGGTCTCTCTGTGTCTGTCTCTCGGGTTCTCTCTGTGTCTGTCTCTCGGTTTCTCTCTGTGTCTCTCTCGGTTTCTCTCTGTGTCGGTCTCTCAGTTTCTCTCTGTGTGTCTCTCGGTTTCTCTCTGTGTCTCTCTCGGTTTCTCTCTGTGTCTCTCTCGGTTTCTCTCTGTGTCTGTCTCTCGGTTTCTCTCTGTGTCTGTCTCTCGGTTTCTCTCTGTGTCTCTCTCGGTTTCTCTCTGTGTCGGTCTCTCAGTTTCTCTCTGTGTGTCTCTCGGGTTCTCTCTGTATTTATCTCGGTGTCGGTTTCTTTCTCTGTATTCCTGTTTTCTCTCCAGGTCACGCTTTGTGTTTTTCTCCTTTTCTTTCTTGGCATATTTTGCTTTGGTTTGTTTCTCGCTGTGTTTCTGTTTTATTTCTCGATTTTTCTTCCATTCTGTTTATTTATCTCTCTTGCTCTTACTTGCTTTTTCTATTTCTGTTTTTTCTTGATCTCTATTTTTTCTCTCTCTTATCTTTATTTCACTTTCTGTTTATTCCTTCTCTATTTTTCTATTTCCCTTTCATCTGTTTCTATATTTTCTCTTTCTCTCGTTTTATCTTTTTATTTCTCTGAATATATTTATCTGAGTCTGTCTCTGTTTATCTGTTTCTCTGTTTCACTCGCTTTCTCTGTTTATCTCTGCTCCTCTTTGTTTATCTTTCCTCGGTTTATCTCTGCTCCTCTTTGTTTATCTTTCCTCGGTTTATCTCTGCTCCTCTTTGTTTATCTTTCCTCGGTTTATCTCTGCTCCTCTTTGTTTATCTTTCTGTTTATCTCTGCTCCTCTTTGTTTATCTGTTTATCTCTGCTCCTCTTTGTTTATCTTTCTGTTTATCTCTGCTCCTCTTTGTTTATCTTTCTGTTTATCTCTGCTCCTCTTTGTTTATCTTTCTGTTTATCTCTGCTCCTCTTTGTTTATCTTTCTGTTTATCTCTGCTCCTCTTTGTTTATCTTTCCTCGGTTTATCTCTGCTCCTCTTTGTTTATCTTTCTGTTGATCTCTGCTCCTCTTTGTTTATCTTTCTCTGTTTATCTCTCTTTCTCTATCTATCTGTTTCACTTTCTCTGTTTATCTCTGCTTCTCTCTCTCTCTCCCCCCAATTCTCTCTCTCTCTCTCTGTTTATCCCTCTCGGGTGCTTATTTATTTTTGTTATTTAGTGATTCCCGGCTGTGGAGGATCTATTGTGCTTTGTTTCACTAAAGCAGAGACCCCAGGGGCCTCCTGGCCTGTCCAGACCCCATGTTCTTAGTGGCTGGGGGGGGGGGGGGTTGATTTCGGTCCATTGTGAGGATATTGTGCTTTCTGTGCGGCCACCGTCACCTCTTGCTACTCTACCATACAGCGCCGTGGAATATGTTAGAGCCCAACACATAAATAACAATGGTTTGCAGAGGGGGGATGTCGCTTTTCCAGGCGGACAAGCAAAGGTGAGACTCGGCTCTTGTACAATAACAAATCGATCGAGGTGTTAAAACCGAACAAAGAGAATTCAGTGCAAAAATCACCTTCCTTTCCCTCGGGACGCCGTCATTTTCCTTTCACACCCATCACGCCGCAGATTTTCCCTCTCCCTGGGAGAGCGCTTTGTGTTGACATGTCTCGGTATTTTATCCGACGTTTGAAGGTTTTTCACAAAGAGGGAACCTTTCTATCTCCCGACAGGCGAAGCAAGGTGTGATTCGCAATTGTGCGCCCACGTATCCCTCTTATTCCTTGCTTTAAAAATCCTCCCGCGCCGCCGCCGCCACACGTCAAACGAGAGATTTGGCTAATCTGAGCTGCCTTTCAGGTATAAACAGATGTACGGATAAACGCTTCAGACATCAAAAAGCATCAGATTGAGGGTTAACAGGGCCTTATTCACTAAGCAACGAGATGCGAGCAAAAGACATTCGCCCACAATGTAAAATTAAGGCTGTTTCATTCCAAGTGGACAAAAAAAAACCAATTTGGACAAAGATCACTTTTTTTTTTTACCTCCCACCCAATCCTGTCCTAGTCTTATAGCGCTCCTCTCCAGCTGCTTTCACTTCTCTCGGATTAACTTTACCGAGCATTATCAGCATACAGGCAGAAATGGCATTTGTGTCAGTAAATGTACTGCAGACAGATAATAAAATGGTGAGATCTCCTGCTTACACAGGGTCTGCATTATCGACATACAGGCAGATGCAGTAAATGTGCTGCAGACAGATAATAAAATGGTGAGATCTCCTGCTTATGGGGGTTTGTAGTGATCAGAATGAGATTATTAGCAATGCAATATCTGTATGTGCTGCATAATGCCTGTGTATGGCAATTACAGCAACACCTTGTATCTGTATGTGCTGCATAATGCCTGTGTATGGCAATTACAGCAACACCTTGTATCTGTATGTGCTGCATAATGCCTGTGTATGGCAATTACAGCAACACCTTGTATCTGTATGTGCTGCATAATGCCTGTGTATGGCAATTACAGCAACACCTTGTATCTGTATGTGCTGCATAATGCCTGTGTATGGCAATTACAGTGACACCTTGTATCTGTATATGCTGCATAATGCCTGTGTATGGCAATTACAGCAACACCTTGTATCTGTATGTGCCGCATAATGCCTGTGTATGGCAATTACAGCAACACCTTGTATCTGTATGTGCTGCATAATGCCTGTGTATGGCAATTACAGCAACACCTTGTATCTGTATGTGCCGCATAATGCCTGTGTATGGCAATTACAGCAACACCTTGTATCTGTATGTGCTGCATAATGCCTGTGTATGGCAATTACAGCAACACCTTGTATCTGTATGTGCCGCATAATGCCTGCGTATGGCAATTACAGTGACACCTTGTATCTGTACTGTCCATGCATTTACACTCATTATAACCCCCTGAATCTTATCCCTGTACAGCAGCGACTGACCCCACAGCTCTTCCTGTATTCTGACAAAGCCCTGGCTGCTGGAATGATGCAGTAAAGTTTGTTGAGCTTTTTGTTACAGTTAGGATGAGGGCTGTACCTTGCGGCTTCTTTACAGTAATACGGGGGGCAGGAGAGTGGTTTTCCTGGGAGTTTAATTTCTGCACATGGGACACACTGATCCTGCATTAAAAAAGGTAGCAAATGGAGTTTTATAACTTAGAGGTTAAATGCTCTTGGTAGTGAAACAGTTGAGTGAACTGGCCCACACTGTTTACTTAATATACCCCTGGTGTTGAAAATGTAAAAAAAAAAAAGGAAATCTACAAGGAGATTAACCCCCAGAGTAAGAATAAATCAATGAAAAACCCTGTCAACGTCTTGAAATATCAGAGCAAGGCGGATTTTATCCAGAATATCTCTTTTCTCTGTCGCTGCGGTAAAATGTCAGAGAAAATGTGCGGCTCATGATAAAAAATATATTATGGCAGCAGTGAGATTTACAACGACAGGAGGAGAAGAATAAGTGCCCGTGACTGCAAGGATTCGTTAGGGGGGGGGTTAATTATCACTCTCTGGCAGATTATACCCCTCCAAAAAACCCCTAAAGAATCCTAACTCTTTGCCCGCTCTACAAGGTCTCATCACTCACAGGATTCTTTAGGTTTTTTTTAGAGGGGCATAATCTGCCTCTTTGCCCTCTCTACAAGGGGATATGTCTTATCACTCTCTCAGGCATATTATGCCCCTCCAAAAAACCCCTAAAGAATCTCAACCGTTTTCCATCTCTATGAGGGGATGTGTAGGAGCTAGAGGAGAAAATGCATTTTGTTGTTGAAGTCTTTTGATGTTTCTGGTCTCTGTTTTGACTGCGGACAAGCAGGGGTTAATAGGACGCGAGCTCCCTGAGAGGGTCCAGTCAGGGAATGCGTCTTTGTTCGAGGACTTAATGTGTTTTAGCGCACAGAGACGTCTGTCACAATCAGTCACAAGGAGGGCACCTTGCATGAGCCAAGGTGAGGTACTGGTACAAAGGAAAGCCCCAATATGCAGATGATACAGAGTAGACAGCCTAGGCCAGAGACCCTGCACGGTACACAGCAGCCCTATTCTGAAAGACCGTTCTTTAGAATAGCCGGATCTGCTCTAAAGGAAAAATAATACAACAAAAAGCCATGCAGAGACTAAGGACCTACAGACGAGACAGGAATATCAATATATAAACGGTACAGACAAAAGCCAAGAAGTATCCAATTAGAGAAGTCAAGAAAAAGCCAGAAGTCATAAACCAGAACGTAAACCTTATACAGATGCCAGGGATCCAGAACCAGGAGATCAGTCAGCCAGGCAAGAGGGTCCGAACCAGGTAATCAGTCAGACATATAACATAACCAGACAAAGGAGAAACACTAGAACTAATTACACAGGAATGACTGGACATGAACTAGAAGCTGGACTAACTAAAGAAACAGCAGACAGATAAGGAGACATGACCATACAAACTTAACAGAATAACAGCAGGTAGCTCTCAGGAACAAACACTCAGCAGAAATCAGAACTGAAAGTGAACCAGAATGCAAGAGCGATGGGATAAGGGCCCATCGCAATATAAAGGGAGGTGATCAGCCCACATCACCAACAGGAGAATTAACGAGGAACCACTTAACCCCTGAGTTGCAATCCAGGCAAAGCAACACACAGAAATATATGGGCACCACAGACATAAAGAATACAGAGGACAGGGGGACAGGTCTGGAACGGGGAAACGTGACAACGTCGTTGTTTAGGCTATCCTAAACAAAAGATAAATCCAGGTAAAGTATCCATGTAATTGGGCGACTAGATGGGCCGAAAGGTTCTTATCTGCCGACATTTTTCTATGTTTTTATGTGATGCCAGTGTTGAGGTAATCACGTGTTTTCTCCTGCCTGCATGTAATCAATGCAACCAGGAAGATCCAAGAGGAAGCGGCCGCTACGCGGGGGAGACGGCAGGTGACGGAGGCCTGGAGGAGCCGCGTACCTCTCATATGTTACACTGATGGATCAGGACACCATGGAACGCCGCACTCAGGGTCCTGAGACATTTCCGTCATGTTTCAAGTATCGAACGTGTAACTAATGTCAGACTGGGGAGAAACGCTGTGGTGGGGCTTTACGGCGAACACGGAGCAGCCGTACACACATGTAACGTGTCCCAGGTTGAGTGGAAGGGGTTAAAAAGATAAACGTGTTTCCAGGCAGAAATCAGCAGAAGATGCCCACAGGTTTCCATGGTAACTGCTCCAGCGTGTGGCGCTATCAATGTTATCTGGATCACAGATCATGCTGCCTGCGGTCATGGTTTGAGGATAACAGAGGTGCCCGCGAGCAGAGTCACTGCGGAATGGACCCTGCTAGAAGTGGTGCAATCGCCATGGAAACCCGTAGGCCCAGCCTACTGCACCTCTATGGCGAGTGGGGGGTGCAGGTAAATAAATGTGTTTATGGTGACTGGAGGCGAGAGTGCGGCTATCTAGTGACCGAAGATATTCAGAAAGAAGGTCCATAAAGTAGAGCAGCTTCTACATTTTTGGTGATCACATGGCTTCCCCTGCCATTGTGTAACTGGACTGATAGCGGACATTGCCCAGTAGCCCACCGTTCATTGAGAGGGGACTTTAACCTTCTCTCCACATCTAGGATAAAATACAGAAAAAAAGGCTCATAAAGTAAAAGAGCCTCTATTATTATTATGAATTCTCTTTACAGGTCACATGTTGCCAATTAAAGTCTTAATCCCACCTGTTAATGATTTAATTAAAGCCTTTCATGCGGTTTTATGTTGCCTGGTGAATACTGTGCCGGCTTCTCTCCCATACACTGTCCACGTCTGCCCTGAGTATTTCCCCCCGTGACTGCTGTCGCCACCGGCTGCCTGGATTTCCAGCCTCTCCTTCCCACTTGTTTATTTTTATCGTACGGCATTTCATTTTTAATCATCATTTGGATGAATCGGATCTCCGCTTTGCGCCTGCTGAGCCCTCCATGAATATATACATACAAGATGCAATCTAAATATATCTAAACCCCATCCTTTAGCCAGACATTAAACCACCAAATAGAGGGCAACGCGGCGGATAGAGGGCAACGTAGCGGATTGAGGTCAAGGCAACGGAGAGAGGTCAAGGCAACGGAGAGAGGGCAAGGCAACGGAGAGAGGGCAAGGCAACGGAGAGAGGGCAAGGCAACAGATAGACGGTAAAGCACCGGATAGAGGGCAAGCAGTGGATAGAGGGAAAAGCACCTGACTAGAGGGGAAGGCACCGGAGAGAGGTCAAGGCACCGGATAGAGGGCAAGGCAACGGATAGTGATCAAGAGAACGGATAGAGGTCAAGGCAACATAGAAACATAGAAAAATGTCGGCAGATAAGAACCTTTCGGCCCATCTAGTCGCCCAATTACATGGATACTTGACCTCTATTTATCTTTTGTTTAGGATAGCCTTATGCCTATCCCATGCCTGCTTAAATTCAATCACTGTTTTGGCCTCTACCACTTCTACTGGAAGACTGTTCCATGTATCCACCACCCTCTCAGTAAAATAATGCTTCCTGATGTTACTTTTAAACCTTTGCCCCTCTAATCTAAGACTATGTCCTCTTGTTTTGCTACTTTGTTTCCTTTTAAATATACTCCCTTCCTCTACCTTGTGGATTCCCTTTACGTATTTAAATGTTTCTATCATATCTCCTCTGTCTCGTCTTTTTTCCAAGCTGTACATGTTAAGATCATTAAGCCTTTCTTGGTAACTTTTCTCCTTCAAGCCGTACACCATTTTAGTAGCCCTTCTCTGAACTCTCTCTAAGATGTCTATATCCTTCTGGAGATACGGTCTCCAGTACTGCACACAGTACTCCAAGTGAGGTCTCACCAGTGCTCTGTACAGTGGCATGAGCACTTCCCTTTTCCTACTGCTAATACCTCTCCCTACACAACCAAGCATTCTGCCAGCATTTCCAAGCATTCTGCCAGCATTTCCTGCTGCTCTATTACATTGACTACTTACCCTTAGATCCTCTGAAATAATAACCCCTAAATCCCAACCCTCAGATGTATCAAATATTCTATATTCAGCCCTTGGGTTTTACGTCCCAGGTGCATTATCTTGCACTTATCCACATAAAAACTCAACTGCCACAGCTCCCACCATTTTTTTAGTTTACCTAAATCATTTGTCATTTGGCTGATCCCTCCAGGAACGTCAACCCTGTTGCAAATCTTTGTGTCATCAGCAAAAAGACATACTTTTCCATTAATACCTTCTGCAATATCACTAATAAAAATATTAAAGAGAATGGGTCCAGATAGAAGGTAAAGCACCGGATAGAGGGCAAAGCACCTGATTAGAGGGGAAGGCGGTGGATAGAGGGAAAGGCTGGAGGATGAAGGCCCCCGAACATTCCCTGGGTGTTTGATCCAACAGATTCTATGATTACAATGTAGCATGTTCCCGGCCGGAATTGGGCCCCAGGGAATTTACTGACAGGACGTATTCTTATCATCCGTCAATAACAAGGCAGAGAGGTTGGACCTCCCCATCATTTCCTCCTACAGACGAGCACAATCTCTGAAGATTTGTCCGATTTTATTGCACAAGATGGAAAATAATGTGTCCTTAGCTGAAGGTGTGACCTCACTGAAGGTGTGACCTCAACTTTCTGCCTGGATCAACAAGCCACAAATCAGTGTGTTGATCACCATATTTGATGCAATAGACATGTCCCACCATCTCCTTCTCTTGGGGTCTTTGGTCCAGGCTAACCATGAAGCTCAGCGCCCAAAGAACATCATGTGGTGCTCTCCCATCATGGTCCTTGAAAAATCTCAACCTACGGAGCACCATTGATTGTCCTTTCCTGGTTGTTCTTCCTTCTAAGTCAAAAGAAGCTTCACGGAAACAAAGACAAAATGCCGAGATGAATTTACCACGAAATTGTGGCAGCATCTAAGTCTATAATACTGTGGATGTCGAAATTTCTCTTCAAGAAATAGTGGTCAAGGAACACCCTGTGATGCTTGGCCACCCTCGATTGTCCATCTATGTCATAGGGAATTTATTTATAGATGGAGCACTGGTGGTAGTCGTTTCCTGATTGTTCTTCCTTCTAACCCAAAAGACATTTCTCCAAACAGAAGACGAAATGCATGGCCAAGAAGAATCATCTCAGTGTTTAACACCATGACTGGTGGAATTTCTTCTCTTGATGAGTGACCTAACAACATCATGTGGTGCTTGTCAACGCTCATCATCAGGTAACAGCTGATTGAGTGATAGAGAGGTTCAGGTTTGTATATGGAGAACCAGTGGGCGTCCATTCTTGGAGCTTCTCCTTCTAACCCAAAAGAAAAGTAGACAAAATGCTGAGTTGAGCTGAATTTCCTGGGAGCTGGTGGAATCATCTCAGTCTAGCTATGGATGTAGAAATTCCTCCAGTGGTCAAGGAACATCTTGTCATGCTTGTCCACCCTTGTCATCGACCAATTATAAATGGAGCACCACTGGCTGTCGATTCTTGATAACCTGTCCCTGCTCACCCAAAAGAAGCTTTTCTGAAGAGAAGACAAAATGCTGAGCCGAGCTGATTTTCCTGAGAGCTGGAGGAATTGTCTCGGTCTATAACCCTATGAATATTGAAATTTCTCTTGATGAATTAGTGGTCATGGAACATCTTCTGATTTTTGTCCACCTTCGTCATCAGGCAAGTCCTAATTGAGTGACAGAGGGGTTTGTGTATGTGTAGCATCAGTGGTCGTCCGCTCTTGGCGTTTCTCCCTTCGAACTGAAAAGAAGCCTCTTGTAAGAAGAGAACAAAATGCTGAGTCAGGTTAAGCAGAAGGTCCGGATGGCTGGAGGAAAACATCTTGGTCTTGAAGCCCCGTCACTGTTGGAACTAAAACCGTTCATTTGATAGAATGATCTTAGGGAATAATGTTTATCTTCAAACCACTACGTCTTGTAGACCAGACAAAACCTAGATTTGAGAGGTCATCTCCTACAATGTGTTTATCTTGGCCAACATAATGCACAGTGACAGGCCCATGGCTTCTCTAGGCCCTTGGTGGATCTCGGGTGGATTTCATTGTAGAGGTTATGGCATCAATGGCTCAAAGGAGAGATCACCAAAGGGTCATCGCCTATGAATGGTCTTGACCCTGATATGTGTCTGTATCATGGAATTGAGTCATACGGACCTGCACGATGTGGAGGATAATATTTTTCTAGTAGTATCTTGGTATCTAGACAGGATACTAAAAAGCAGAGACATCACCCTGCCAACAAAAGTGCGTATAGTCATGGCTATGGTTTTCCCAGTTGCAATGTATGGCTGTGAAAGTAGGACCATAAGGAAGGCTGAGCGACAATTAATTGAGGCCTTTGAACTATGGTGCTGGAGAAGACTCCTGCGAGTCCCCTGGACTGCAAGGCGATCAAACCGGCCAGTCCTAGAGGAGATCAACCCTGACTGCTCCTTAGAAGGACAGATCCTGAAGATGAAACTCATATACTTTGGTCACCTAATGAGAAGGATGGACCCACTGGAGAAGAGCCTAATGCTGGGAAAGATGGAGGGAAAAAGAAGAAGGGGACGACAGAGAACGAGGTGGCTGGATGGAGTCACTGAAGCAGTAGGCGTGAACTTAAAAGGACTCCTCAAGATGGTAGAGGACAGGAAGGCCTGGAGGAACGTTGTCCATGGGGTCGCAATGGGTCGGACAAAACTTCGCAACTAAGAACAACAACAAAGTAACTTGGTGGTTGGGAACGCAAAGCCATGGAACCTGTGCTAGGAGGTCCTCATTTGGCAGGTGTGCGTCCTTCATGGTTTTGTATTTGATCCTGATATGAGCATATATACACGACTCCCAGGTCTTTCTCAAACTCCGGCCTCTTTAAAGTCATCATTTAATCCGTGACCATGTTTTACAGTTCGAGGAAAACATTTCCCAAATGTTCCCTAAACGAGCGCTTTGATTCGCTCCCCGGACCAAGTTAATGAAATACATCTCGGAGTCGCTCCTCTTCCCTTTTCTCATTAAACCTGTGCCGTGATCTGTTGCAGGCGTCCCGTGTTGCGTGTGTCATGGTTTCTGGCCTCCATCGCTTCATTCTCCGTTTATCTCATGATGTATCATGTTTCCACATAAAAAAAATCAAGTGAAAAATGGACGCGGCTTCATCCCGAGGCGGCTCAGGGAATTGAAACAAAGGATTCCAGATTGTCAGACATGATTTAATAATAAGGTTCGAGCCTCGGAAAAAGACAGATCAGTCGTCTTCAATGACATGGTCTGACACCAGTTGCCAAAGCGGAATTAGTCGACGTGTTACAGTATCACGGCTCACCCCGGGGGGCACGTCTGGGTTAGGAAGCTCGGGGATACAGCGAATTCCGCGGCTTTAATGTCAGATCCCAACCGACGCGAGCGAAAATGAAAACACACCTGGAGGCGCGATGATGGAGAGGGCTGGTGTCTGCTGTGATTTCGATGAGTGCTCCTGGACCACCAGAAGCCAGGCCCCTCCGAAAACCCAAATGAGTGGCTTGTGTGCCGAGTGAAAATGTCTGAAATCCAGTAACCTGCGCTGGATACAGACTGAAAGGGTTAAACACTAACCTCTAAATTGCAAAGAACATTGAATTTCACCGTATCTTTCACCGTAAATTCAGATCAATTCATCTGACCACAAAGCTGTCAATTCACCAAATACAGCGAAATACGGTGCAATCTGGTGCGATTCGGCGGCACAGAAATCGGCTGATAGAAAACGAATGCTTTGTCTATTCACAGAACGCCAAATTGTACCGAAATGACCTGATTTCAGTTCGACAGGTTTAAAACTGGCGAATCCCATAGGATTTCATGTAATAAATGGAATAGATTTTAGATTTTTTTTTTTTTAAAGTAGACCATTTTTATTTAAATTTTTAAAAGACTAAAAATTAATAAAAATAATAAAGTCTTTTAAAAATTAAAAAATAAAAATAATAAAGACTATTTACCATTTTTTGTATTTTTTTACAAGACATTTTTCACAAAGCCTTTTTTATTATTTTGTATCAGACCTTTTTATTATGTTTTAAATTAGTTTTTTGTTTTACTATTTAGACACATTTTAAAACATTTTTATTGATTTAACCTTTTATTAGAAGAATGGGAGACTTAAAGGGATATTCACAGAGAGGTGAAAAGCAGGAGAATGACTGGAGAATGGAAAATTCTAAGTCAAAATAGCCGATTTGGAAAGTGAGATGAAAGGGAGAATTTTTCTGGTTTGGCTATTTTGACCTAGAATTTTCCATTCTCCAGTCATTCTCCTGCTTTTCACCGCTCTCTGAATAACCCTGATAGTTTTTTTTTTTAAATAAATTCAGTTTGGTGGAATTCTCCGAAGCCAATGCGGCGCTTTTCGCCGACGTTCGATCACTGCTTTGGCGACTCCATTTTTGGAAAAAGGTGGTGAACATTTGACAAATAGTGAATTCACCAATTTACGGCAAAATGGAATCGCTGAAGTGAGCTGAAATGCACCAAAATGAATGAAGCCAGATACTACTATTTCACATGGGGATTTTCCATGTAGCCAATTAGAGACTGATTCCCTCCCATGCTTTGCTCCCATTGGCCGCCTCAGGGATGGAATTTGGAATGTTGAGGTGCAGATATATTGACGTATAAGGAGTATTAGTATTATTATTACAGGCATTTATACAGCACCATCATATTCCACAGCGCTATACAATAGGGAGCACAAACAGGAGACGTACATGATACATAATGAAAAGATGACCCTGCCCTTAGGATGACTGTCCAAGTAGTGCAGCACTTAACCAAGTGCTCAGTCAGACATCCTGTGAGCTTACAATCTAAAGGGACTGGGGTAGGTGAAACAGATAGGAGCAGAGGGAATGTAAAGATGGTTAGGAGGGCAGCATAGGAAGAACCAGAAGCCTGGGCTTAGTGAGAGTAATTAGAGAGAGAAGTGGAGACAGCTGGAAGAGAGACCTTAAATTATGGACCTGCCCTGGGTGGGACAGCAGAGGGGAAGGAGCCATGCAGTCTGTCTTGTGTGTATGCTTGATGCAGGTATAGGGCCGCAGAGGGGAAGGAGCCATGCAGTCTGTCTTGTGTGTATGCTTGATGCAAGTATAGGGGCGCAGAGGGGAAGGAGCCATGCAGTCTGTCTTGTGTGTATGCTTGATGCAGGTATAGGGGCGCAGAGGGGAAGGAGCCATGCAGTCTGTCTTGTGCGTATGCTTGATGCAGGTATAGGGGCGCAGAGGGGAAGGAGCCATGCAGTCTGTCTTGTGTGTATGCTTGATGCAGGTATAGGGGCGCAGAGGGGAAGGAGCCATGCAGTCTGTCTTGTGCGTATGCTTGATGCAGGTATAGGGGCGCAGAGGGGAAGAGCCATACAGTCTGTCTTGTGTGTATGCTTGATGCAGGTATAGGGGCGCAGAGGGAAGGAGCCATGCAGTCTGTTTTGTGTGTATGCTTGATGCAGGTATAGGGGCGCAGAGGGGAAGGAGCCATGCAGTCTGTCTTGTGTGTATGCTTGATGCAGGTATAGGGGCGCAGAGGGGAAGGAGCCATGCCGTCTGTCTTGTGTGTATGCTTGATGCAGGTATAGGGGCGCAGAGGGGAAGGAGCCATGCAGTCTGTCTTGTGTGTATGCTTGATGCAGGTATAGGGGCGCAGAGGGGAAGGAGCCATGCAGTCTGTCTTGTGTGTGTGTGCTTGATGCAGGTTTATATGATGCAGTAAATACATAAACACAACTCTCTCCGGGCAAATACTATGGGAAGTCACTAGTATCCCCCCCCCCGTATAAACATCGACATACATGTTTCAGGCGTAACCATTCCCTGACACCCCGCGCGGGTATATATATATATATACATAATCTGGGCTGAGTCATTGTAATAAATCACAATGAAAAGTTTATGTTTATATTGTATCGATGAAACACCTGATGGAATAATGAAACGAAGGAGACGCGTTGCAGCCTGTGCGGCTGACATGACCTCCATTCATTCTGGGAACCTAGCGGCTGACCTGCGCCCCCAAGCGCTCCTGCTCGCCCCGACCTCTGAACTCACTCGCCGCCCTGGCAGGTAGGGGGTCAGGGATCGGCAGAATTTAATCCAACAAATTCAAGATGTATAAATCAGCGGAGCTGAAGGATTTAATACACATTAATCTCTTCCGCCTAAAATTTTCTGGTCGTTTCAGACAATTCCTGGTGGAATGAATAAAATGTTACAATAAAGTTTTGCAGAGCGGCTGGTCCTCTTATGGGGGGGGGGGCATGAGGGGAGCAGGAGCCAAGGGACGAATAAAGGGAAAAAAACAACTTTTTAACACACACACGCATGGAATTCCTGGACGCCGCTTGTGCTGACAGACTGTCGGCTGTTTACGTCTCAGGTTTGACAGTTGGGGGATTTAACCAGCGCTCGCAGACGCGTCAGACCCGGCGTTCAATGCAGCGGCATGAGCCGGGGTGATTCCACAAGGGGTTAAAGTATTTTAGGATGGTTTACGTCAGCAAGCGAAACGAGCGCTTTCCATGAGCAACGCGAGGAATTATAGATAAAACCCGGTGCTCGCTCCTTAACGCGGCCGCGATGATGATCTTATCGGAGCTTCACGAAGATTCCCTGGGCTGCGCTTTCCTTCGTGTTTCCATGAAAATCTCCGCGGGTTTCGGGTTCTGAAAATCTGAGCCAACGGCAAAACAAAAACAGAAAAAAAAAAACAGCAAACCGCCCCCAAAGAAACGCAAAACAAGCCCAAACGCGACCAATAAAAAAAGAATAATAATTTGCTAAAAAAAGCTTTAACACCTGGGTATTTTTCTGCATTTTTTCCCTCTTATTTCTGTACTGAAACCAAATGGCCCTCGCTTGCCGCGCCGCGCTTCCTAAAGCCTATGTGCTGCAATACAGATGCAAAGCATCTCTGGCAAACACAGGGTTAAAATATACATTTAATTAACCTGTTGACATTATAGAAATCCACTAAAAACACAACAATAGATCAGCATTGAGCACTCAAATAAATCAGTTCCCGGCCAATGAAAAGCAGCGGAATGTTACAGTTTCCAGAAAATGTTATGATAAACATAATATAGAAAAACAAACAGTGTAACAAGCAGCAGCGACGCTAAACAGCCGTCCAGGAGCGCGGCACCGGCTGCGTCCCTCTGATGTCTTGATGAGGCGCGGACGCGTTCTCCTCGGGCTCGTCTCCCAGCATCCCGTGTGACGTCTGTCACTTTCTCGCGGAGGAGCCCTGATTACCGTCATTTAAATGTCTGCTGGTAACGAGGAAATTGCTCTGGTTTCATGCGCGATTCCGCTCGCGGCAAAGCGTCGGTGTTGGGAGATCTGTTACACAAAAGGCGAGGCTCTCTCGCTATCTCCAAAGCTGGCGTTATCAGCAGCAGAGGAGACGCTCGGCGAAACGCGCGGAAAAGGTCGCTGATTATTATACGGGAGGAAGAGATCTGCGGGCAGAAAAACTCATAACGATAACGGTGGGATAAAGGTACCCTGCCAGTACACTCATATACGAGGGGTTAAAAGGCTCTGATACTCCCAAATACACAAATACTCTCACATACGCGGAGTTAAACAGACCATTTTACTCCCAAATACATAAATAATGTCATACACGAGGGGTATAAAAGGCTCAAGCACCCCCAAATACAGAAATACTCTCACATACAAAGGGTTAAACAGACCCTGGTGATTTCAGATACAGAAATACTCTCATATACAAGTTGTGTCAAAGGCTCTGGTGCTCTCAAATACTATAATACTGTCATATAAGAGGGGCATCAAAGGCTCTGGTGCTCTCAAATACTATAATACTGTCATATAAGAGGGGCATCAAAGGCTCTGGTACTCTCAAATACTATAATACTGTCATATAAGAGGGGCATCAAAGACTCTGGTACTCTCAAATACTATAATACTGTCATATAAGAGGGGCATCAAAGGCTCTGGTACTCTCAAATACTATAATACGGTCATATAAGAGGGGCATCAAAGGCTCTGGTACTCTCAAATACTATAATACGGTCATATAAGAGGGGCATCAAAGACTCTGGTACTCTCAAATACTATAATACGGTCATATAAGAGGGGCATCAAAGGCTCTGGTACTCTCAAATACTATAATACTGTCATATAAGAGGGGCATCAAAGGCTCTGGTACTCTCAAATACTATAATACTGTCATATAAGAGGGGCATCAAAGACTCTGGTACTCTCAAATACTATAATACGGTCATATAAGAGGGGCATCAAAGGCTCTGGTACTCTCAAATACTATAATACGGTCATATAAGAGGGGCATCAAAGGCTCTGGTACTCTCAAATACTATAATACTGTCATATAAGAGGGGCATCAAAGACTCTGGTGCTCTCAAATACTAGAATACGGTCATATAAGAGGGGCATCAAAGGCTCTGGTACTCTCAAATACTATAATACGGTCATATAAGAGGGGCATCAAAGGCTCTGGTACTCTCAAATACTATAATACTCTCATAGAAGCATTGTATATAAAAGGCTCTGGATGTAATGCTCATCTTCCCCAGTTCTTGTTATGCTCAGCGTTCGAGACACATAATGTAACAGCAGACGTTATCAGCTTAATTTTTTTTCCTGTCCCATTCCGGCCTTAGCGTCTTGCGGCTCACGTTCCTTACTGTACTCGGCGTCTCTGTTACGTAAAACGAGATTTGCAAGTCGTTAATCAAAGAATAGCGTCCTATACCAAGGCGCTGAATAAACGAAACGTCTGGGGCAAACCCTTGACAAAGGCAATTTGCCGAAACGTTGGGTACCTGGTCTTGGTATATGCGTCTCCCCCTGGGGGTCACTATATTCATACAACCTATTTTCCCGCGATGTATATATTTTTGTATACTTATATGTTGTATTTATAGTAGGATACTAGCGATGCTTTTTTCTTTGCTTTGTTTGGGTTTAGGTCACATTGCATATATATATATATATACACACACAGTGGTTAATGGGGCTCAGAGTTTGTGCTTTATTCACTCGCTCTTTTCACTCATCTATTGGATATTCTTAGTGACTCAGACCGTATGAAAAGGAGTTTTGGCTTATTTGTCGCATATGGTTATCTGTTTGTATTTGTGAGTACTAATAAAGATATATATATTTTTTATTTGTTGTTGTGCATCTGGTCATATTGTTTTTTTGTACTTATTTGGGCCATAAGGGGTGCTGGCTTGTTTTACTGGATAGCACCTGCATACTATTTGGATATATTGTTTTTATTTTATTTTGTGTGCAGCGCAATCATTTTGTTTGGCTCTAGGTTACGGTTAGAGTCATGGGTTAGGATTAGAGTTATGGGTTAGAGTTGTGTTTAGGTTATGGTTAGAGTCATGGGTTAGAGTTGTGTTTAGGTTACGGTTAGAGTCATGGGATATGGTTAGAGTTAGGGTGAGAGTTGTATTTAGGTTACGGTTAGAGTCATGGGATATGGTTAGAGTTGTGTTTAGGTTACGTTAGAGTCATGGGATATGGTTAGAGTTAGGGTGAGAGTTGTATTTAGGTTACGGTTAGAGTCATGGGATATGGTTAGAGTTAGGGTGAGAGTTGTGTTTAGGTTACGGTTAGAGTCATGGGTTATGGTTAGAGTTGTGTTTAGGTTACGTTAGAGTCATGGGATATGGTTAGAGTTAGGGTGAGAGTTGTATTTAGGTTACGGTTAGAGTCATGGGATATGGTTAGAGTTAGGGTGAGAGTTGTGTTTAGGTTACGGTTAGAGTCATGGGTTAGGATTAGAGTTGTGTTTAGATTACGGTTAGAGTCATGGGATATGGTTAGAGTTATGGTGAGAGTTGTGTTTAGGTTACAGTCATGGGTTATGGTTAGAGTAAGGCTAGGGTCAGACTAACGCATTATTCGCAGCGACCGTCAAAAAGTGCGTCCGAACGCATTGACGTATTTTTTCACGGAATGAGCGAAAACGGTCATACGATGCGCATTTTCGTGCGTGATTTCATACGGATCCAAACCAGTAAACTTTTTGGGTCTGGACGTTATGTTGGCCGGACATGAGCAGCGTCTGATGTCTCCTAATCACGCACACACGCCACTAGCGGACGCAGCGCACTCTGTACGTCAGTACTAGCGGTTCTGCGTTCTCGAATAAATGCGTTCGTTTGCCACTTGCGTTGCGCAGCCGGACTTTCGTGCAGCCATACTTTGTATATTGGCCGTCATTGCCCGTCATTTGCTGCTACTGCGACCGTGATTAAGTGCGCCTAAACGCACGATAAAAATGCGTTAGTCTGACCCCAGCCTTAGGGTGAGAGTTGTGTTTAGGTTACGGTTAGAGTCATGGGTTAGGGTTAGGGTGAGAGTTGTGTTTAGGTTATGGTTAGAGTTATGGTGAGAGTTGTGTTTAGGTTACGGTTAGAGCCATGGGTTACGGTTAGAGTGAGAGTTGTGTTTAGGTTATGGTTAGAGTCATGGGTTATGGTGCGAGTTGTGTTTAGGTTACGGTTAGAGTCATGGGTTAGATTTATGGTGAGAGTTGTGTTTAGGTTACGGTTAGAGTCATGGGTTAGGGTTAGAGTTATGGTGAGAGTTGTGTTTAGGTTACGGTTAGAGTCATGGGTTAGGGTTAGGGTGAGAGTTGTGTTTAGGTTACGGTTAGAGTTATGGTGAGAGTTGTGTTTAGGTTAGAGTCATGGGTTAGAGATATGGTGAGTTGTGTTTAGGTTATGGTTAGAGTCATGGGATAGGTTTAGGGACTGGTTAAAGTTACGGTTAGAGTAAGAGGATGAACATGGCCGCGCATGTTACAGACACGATGCACTTGGCCGGGAATACGTCGCACACAGAGGAAAACCCGTTTCACCGAGTTTCTCGTGGCGCGTTGCATAGAGAATCACAGCGGCATCTCCCAGCCGCGGCAGACAATGACACCCATTGTATAGAGCGTCACAAAGCGATGTCCCAGGTATCGCAGAGGGCGCTGCATCTTAATGTGCCACTTAACCCAGGATACGTGGAGCGCCACAAGGGCCACTCGTACGCGCTGAGTACAACTACTGCAGGAAAGGTGAAGCGTTTCACACGTCGAGGAAACAATCGCTAATTAACCTGATGAATCTCTCCCCAGACATCGCGAGAAGAGATCGACGCGTTCCACCAGAGCATCAGAAAAGTCAAAAACAAATTCCTAATGAACGTTTGTGAATTTCTGCCATTTTTCCCGCCCTCTCGCCCCATGGTGTGCAGCGCATGCGCACGGTGTGGCCGTCTGTTGCCCTTGCACATAACAAGACATTTCACACATGCGCCCAGGAACAGGACATGAACGTGTGTGCCAAAGCACAAATATATACACACACACACACACTATTTTTTTCCATTTTTTTTTAACCCTGTCCTGGCCATCAACACCAAAGACGCGCCGTATCCTGGACTCCTGTCCCTGATGGGATTTAAAGACAAAAAAATAAGCAGGGATCACCAGATCGCAAAGAAATTTTACAGATTAGGCAAAAATGTCAATCGATTTTTCTCCGAAACCACAAACTGCCAACATTAACGATAACGGCCGTTCCTCCGCTGTGCATACGCGCATCACCACGAGTAACAGTTACAACTCCCATCATCCCCAGACAGATACTCACAGCCCCGGGCACAGAGCTCTGCCTGCGACGGACACCCAGACGGACTCTTACTACTTAGGACATCGGCTCTCATCACTCTCAGGCAGCCAACCCCAAGAACGCCACAAGCTCTCTCCTACCAGCGAAGGCAAATGTTACGTTTACTGGGAGAAAACACCTGGCTCGTCATTTATGGAGGATTACGACTCCTATCACCCACAGGCAGCCATGGGGGGGGGAATGAGCGGCATTGCTGGAGCGTGTAATATTAGCTGTGCAAATCACATCACCCACAGGCAGCCATGGGGGGGGGGCACTGAGCGGCATTGCTGGAGCGTGTAATATTAGCTGTGCAAATCACATCACCCACAGGCAGCCAAAGTAAACACCTTGCTCAGCTTGCCATAGGTAGAAACCATCCAACGCGCCTCTGATCGTATACAGGGCTCCCTATATTCACCCTCTTGCCCCAGCAGCTGTTTGCTAGTGGCAGAATCAGCCCCTATCATTCCCAGCCAGCCCCAGACACGCCAGTATCCCAGCCGGACACAGGGCAGAGCCTGAGACAAGGTGTGCAGAGGATGCTGAGTGTGGTCCTCATGCCTTGTAGTTCAGCACCTTGGAGAGCAGCAACAGCTTCTACATTGACCCCTGGGGACTGATGCAGCTCCCATGCCAACCCTGCTGACATTAACCCCTTAACACCCTCAGAAACACTCATAGTAGACAATAGACGCTGCCAGGACCTGCTCAGACATCGCCTGAAAAAGGGGGGAAAAGGGGGGCTGGGGAGAGGGGATTCCTAAAGATCAGCAGCCCACTCACCTGCTCTCTGGTGGATCCACCTGCTGGGTCTGGGGAGGATTTTGATGACCTGGAATTGCTGTAATAAAGAGCTGAGGAGGAGGGGGGGGGTCAGACCAAGAGACTTGTTTGTTATCTTCTGCAGGAGGAAGGTGGATCTGCTCAGAACAAGGGGCAGCAGCATCAACAAGTGGCTCCTGGGGATCAGGGAGGATCCAGAAGGTCCAAGACTTCTCCTCTCAGCAACTCCAGACCCTGAGATGTGTCTTTTTGGAAGGAAGGGAGTGAAACGTCCTCCTGGTTCTGAAGGAGACAGAGAGGGAGAAGGTCGGTTTCACCAGAGGGAGGACATCAATTCAACATGTGCTGCTTGGTGGGAAGTCAAGGAGGATCTAGGAAATGTGTCTGGGAAGTGCTTTGAAATTTTAGGGACCCCCTGCAGCAGCCCCCCTGTACACCTTGAGGCTGTCAAGACCCCCAGTGTCTGCAGATGCTCCAGCAGCAACATGTGTCAGCTTTGCAATGAGCAGCTCAGGCTGGGGGGGGGGGCTGTGCAAGGTGCGCCCCCTGATTACCAGGGTGGGCTTTAATGCTGGAAGCCCTATGGTTGCCACTCTCATTGTGATAGCAGTTTGGGTGACCACCACCAGACAGAGCCACTTGTTCCCTCCTAGGTATCCATAGAAACTCCTTATACAGAGGCTGCTCAGCTCCCCCCCCGCAATGTCCCCCTCTTCTGTAATGCCCCCTCCATGCAATGCCCCCCTCCCATTCAATGCCCCCCTCCCCTGCAATGCCCCCCTCATGTAGTGCCCCCCTCCCATGTAGTGCCCCCCTCCCATGCAATGCCCCCCTCCCATGCAATGCCCCCTCCTCTGTAATGCCCCCCTTCCCTGCAATGCCCCCCCCCTCCTCACTAACCCATGCCAAGCCGAGCATTTGGGGAGGTAATTAGTTCTTCTCAGACATCTGATAGTCACAGCAAGTCATTAACTTCCACACAATGTCTCAGATTCTGGCACAGACACACAAACACTATGAGGGGCTCAGGGGAGGGGGGGACTTTAATCTGAACAAACGCATATGGTGTATGCACAGGGAGGGGGGCACAGATCATAAAACCTCCCCCCAACACATACTCAGGGAGCAGGGGGGGGGGCTGTCTGTGCGACACAAGTGGCTCAGGATGCCTGAGTGTAACCCCAAAACCTGATCATCAAATGCAGAATATTAATGTGACACAATGTATCAGTAATTGGAACACTGGGGGTGGGACCCTGATACATCATGCACCCCCCCAAAAAAAAGAAATTACTCAGGGAGCAGGGGGGCTCCCTGTGTGTCTCAGGATGGGTGCAGACCCCAAACTTTATCATCAAATGCAGAATATTAATACATGACACAATGTATCAGTAAATGGAACACTGCGGGGGGAGGGACCCCCAAACATAATGCAACCTCAGGGATCCTGAGCCACAACCTCACCTGTGTGGCTCAGGATCCCTGTAACCCCAAACTTTATTATTAAACACAGAAGATTAATACGTGACACAATGTATCAGTAAATGGAACACTGCGGGGGGAGGGACCCTGATACATCATGCACCCCCCCCCCAAAAAAAATACTCAGGGAGCTGCCTGTGTGGCTCAGGATGGGCGCTGACCCCAAACTTTATCATTAAACACATGACACTAAGTATTATATATATATACACCCACACACCACCACGGGAGAGGGATCCTGATATATAATGCAACCTCCCCCGAAATACTCAGGGAGAGGTGGGGGGGGGGGCTGCCTGTGTGACACAGGATCCCTGTAAGCCCAAACTTTATCATTAAATGCAGAGGCTGGTGTATTTGTCTTTATTTAAATTGTGATCCATTGCATTTATTCGATTTATGAGAATCACTTCCCTCCCCTGATACTATTATTATATTCTTATTATTTTCTGAATCTCCGGATTTTCACTTATTTGTGTTTTTCAATGAGAATTAGATTCGAAAATAAAATCAGAGAAGCCCAATAAATGACACAATGTATCAGTACATGGAATACCGGGGGAGGGGGATTCCACATACAACATGCAGCCCACCCTTACAAATATAGACAGTGTGTGTGTGTGTGTGGGGGGGGGTGACAGAGACTGGCACAGAATGTCTGTAACCCCAAAACTAATACATCTAAAATACGACACATTGTAACAGCAAATGGAACATTGAGGGAGGGGGGATTCCACATACCCCATGCAGCCCACCTTTCCCTATATAATCAAGTGTGTGTGTGGGGGGGGTCTGTCTGTGTGTCATACACGGCACAGGATGCTTGTACCCCCAAAACTACCATGTTAAATACAGAAGACTAATACATGACACGATGTATCAATAAATGGAACACTGGGGGAGGGGGGATCCCTAAATCATCAAGCAACCCTCTCTCAAGTATACAGGGGGGTGTCAGTCTGTGTGGCAGAGTCTTGGATGCCAGTAACCCCTAAAACGCCACGTTAAATACAGAAGAATAATATATGACACAATGTATCAATAAAATGAAAATTGGTGGGAGGGGGGCTTCCGAATACACCTGAAAACCCAACTCCCCCTTGGGGTATGTCTCCATATAGAGACTTGGCCCAGGATGCCTGTAGCCCCCCCCCCCACCTATAGATACATTGTGTCATTCACTAAGCCACTGTATCAGTTAATGTATGAAAAGAACCTGCCAATCCCTTCCTGTCACCCAAGAGGTCCTGCAGCAGCACCTATGAGGCTTTAACATCAACAAACTGAGCACTTTGGGGTCCCTTATATCTAACCACCCACCCGCTGCCCCTTCCAGCCTGACACCCCAGTGGGGTCACCTCCCTGGTGATGGGTGTTTAAGAAGCATTCTTCCCCTCTGGGAGGATAAAGCAGGTTTTGGGGATGGGGGGGGGGGGGAGGTTGAGGCACCAGGGGCTGTGGGTCCGCATTGTCTTCATTTCCAGACACATGATTTATGGGGCGCAGGGAGAGAAAATGCAATTACTCCAGCAGGAGATGCGCAGATCCAGCCGCCATTCTCTCCTTTTTAAAGCTGTAATTACAGCCGTGTCCCAAAAACAGGATTAAATAACCCTGACGGCTAGAAAAAGGGGAAATTAACCCTTCCCTGCTGGGTGATCCGCACCGTGACGGGCAGTGCCAGGCTGGGGGGCATCCGCCATCATACAGGGGGTCCTCTCACCCACACACCCCATGAAGAAGTGATGGGGAGAAGGGATAAAAATGGAGAAGGGGGTGCAGGTGCACCCCCTCTGGGCTCCCCCACAATTGCACCCATGCCTCCCCAATGCTCGGGCATGGTATAACGGGTGGGGGTGGGTGCATTACATTTGCCCAGCTCAGATAGACATAATAGACATTTCTGTGAAGACAGATCTGCTGGAAGCGGCTTCGGCCCCAGAAGGTCCAGACCATTTAAAGCCGGAGATTGATTGAGGCTCCGCGGCCAGAAAACTCCGGTTCTTCCCGTATCCTTCTCTGGCATCACAGAGGAGATCTGGCCGGTGGACGCGTGCCCAGAAAATAACACCTTGCACATGCTAACACGCGATTCAGATTCCAGAGCAATCCGTCACGGCTTCAAGGCGGCAGAGCATCATGGGAAATGTAGTTTTGCAGGCGCCTGCAGTACTGGAGCTCAGCCATAAAACAGGGAGGAAAAAAAACATTAAAAGAATAAAACCACGAAAAAGAACGAAAAACACATAATTAAGCTACCGGCACCCCCTGGGCATAGAACTACCGGCACCCCCTGGGCATAGAACTACCGGCACCCCCTGGGCATAAAGCTACCGGCAACCTCTGTGCCTAAAGCTACCGGCACCCCCTGTGCATAGAACTACCGGCACCCCCTGGGCATAGAACTACCGGCACCCCCTGTGCATAGAGCTACCGGCACCCCCTGTGCATAGAGCTACCGGCAACCCCTGTGCATAAAGCTACCGGCACCCCCTGTGCATAGAGCCACCGGCACCCCCTGTGCATAGAGCCACCGGCACCCCCTATGCATAAAGCCACCGGCACCCCCGTGCATAAAGCTACCGGCACCCCCTGTGCATAAAGCTACCAGCACCCCCTGTGCATAGAGCTACCGGCACCCCCTGAAAACGCAAAGGGTTAATGAAAGAACAGTTTAACGCTGCGCGGGTTTCATTAAACGCCGGCGCGGCCGACTCGCCGCTAATTTGTACGAGGCCCCATGAATAATTTATATGGTAAACAGGAATATATCTTTACGCGGCGTCTTAGAATAAGCGGTTTTGGTAAAATGCATAAAAACAAAAAAAATCCCCAGCTATGATACTGCCTGCTTTTTATTGGCTGGGAGATCAGGGCTGTGACCAATAGGACGAGGAGGAGCAGAAGGCGAAGATGACAACAGATCGGTCCCGTTCCTCGCGCGGCTGATCTGAGCGTCTGCTGCAGCCATCCCTTTAACCCTTATGACAGCGGCGCCTGTGTGTCATGGCATGTAAGGGGTTAACAAAGGACAAGATCAGAAAATCTCCAGAATGCAAATGATTGCGGCCGCGGCGCGATGAGGCGTAACCAGATTTAATAAACCAGAAATAGACACGATTTAAAAGCAATTTTCCCCTTTTTCCAGTATTTTCTGGCCATGGCGGCCACATATACTATAACGTCCTCAGAAACCGCTTTCCAAAATGTTAGCATTAAAAAGTGAGCACTTAAGTAGACCGGCCCCACTCAGTAATAAAACGGTGCCTGTTCCTTTTCCACCCGAGCTGCAAACCTGTCCCCTGTCCTGTGTCTCGGCCGTTACAGCAGGTTACTGTACTGTGCGCTTCCTCTACTTTCTGTCCAGGAGATACCAGCGGCGCAGCCCGGCACCCATCAGTCGCTGCCAGACATTACGAGTCGAGTCGCTAACACAGCATCTGGTTTGTAAGGCTAGGGTCAGATGAAAGCATTTTGTCCCCGCGAACGTGAAAAAGTGCGTCCGAACGCATTGACGTATTTTTTTCACGGAATGCGCAAAAACGGTCAGACGACGCGCATTTTCGGGCGTGATTTTGTACGGATCGTCAATAAAACTCTTTTTGCGTCTGGACGTTATGTAGGCTGGACATTAGCAGCGTCTGACATCTCCTAATCACACACACACGCCGCTATGCCGCAGCTGCGCACTCAGTACGTCAGTACTAGCGGTTCTACGTTCTCAGAAAAATGCGTTCAAATTCCACTTGCGTTGCACGGCCGGACTTTTGTGCGGCCGTACATCGTATATTGGCCGTCATTCCCCGTCATCTGCTGCTAGTGCGGCTGTAATTATGTGCGCCAGAACGCAGGTTAAGGCTAGGTCAGACTGAGCAGTGCGAACGCGCGTTCTGGCGCACATAATCACGGCCGCACTAGCAGCAGATGCGGGCAATGACAGCCAATATACGAAGTACGGTCGCACAAAAGTCCGGCCGCGCCAACGCAAGTGGAAAATGAACGCATTTTTTCGAGAACGTTAAACCGCTGGTACTGACGTACAGAGTGGCTGCGGCCGCATGGCAGCGTGTGTGCGTGATTAGGAGACGTCAGACGCTTAGTGTGCGCCAACATAACGTTCAAACAGCCGATTTCCCTAGACTTCTTTTCACCCCATCGTCATGAAATACGTCCAGAATTGCGCATCGTCTGACCACTTAAGCGTATTCCGTGAAAAAATGCGTGCGCACGCATCGACGTACATTTTGACGGTGGCCGCAGAAAATGCGCTCATCTGTCCCTAGCCTTAAAGTGCGCTGGTCTGACCCCAGCCTAAAAGGGCCGGAAATGGCTGAAAGCCACCGCCATCGTTTTCCATTTGGGGCTCACTCATGCGAATCAGGGCCCACGGCTCAGCAGAATCAGAGACCCCGACTCAGCCAAATCAGAGACCCCGGCTCAGCCGAATCAGAGACCCCGGCTCAGCCGAATCAGAGGCCCCGGTGTTCATGTTCCTTGAAGTGCCGGCGGAATGTAAAAGTGAAGGAATGGGGCAGATTTTCCACATTCAGATATTTTGCCCTAAAGTTTGCGATGGTTTTTCCCGTCTCTTCACAATCCTCTGTTTGGTGAATAAAGCCCCATGGCGTTAAAGCGTCTGCGGACACGGCGTCCCCCACAGGATCTCCCGCAGGAATCCCTTCACTACCACGTGACATCATGTCTGGCGGCGTGAAGGAATGTTCTGCGACTTTCCGTTTGTAGGAAATGACCCTGAATGCTACGCTTTGTGCTGCGCACTTTATTCCAGGCGTTCAAGGTCAGCGGCGCCGCCAGGTGAGCATCGCTACTGCATATTGTTACTGTATCGAAAGAATACGAGACGATTCCACAACAATACACACAGAACCTGCTCCTTTCACAGCCGCGGAGCCCGTGAATACAGTGTTACTGATACAGAAACGTACACGAGACACTGCGTTATACATTCATTAACTCACATCTAACAAACACGCCGTGTATATATATATATCAATTACCAAACAGAGGATTGTGAAGAGACGGGAAAAACCATCACAAACTTTAGGGCAAAATATCTCAATGTGGAAAATCTGCCCCATTCCTTCACTTTTTCCAAGTGGCATTCTTAAGTGGACGTTCAGAGTTGATTCCTGGAGTTGAGGGACTGGAGGAAGGAACTGCAAAACTGCAAGGCCCACTTTTTACTCCGGGTAAACTCACGTCTATATTATGCTTTCTCTCACGCTTCTGCTCTTTACTTCTACCTTTCTCCTTAAATGGAACTCCTGCCCCTCTACCACCGACCCCTACACTATCTGCATCTCTCCCTCCCTCCTCTCGTCCCACATGATGGCCTCGCATGAGCTCCTTTGTTTCCTCAGAACATGGTCTCCCTCTAACTCTCGTGCTGCCAATCACTCCCACTCCCACAAATCCCATTCCCACCTTCTCTTTCTCACCCTCCTGCTGTTACTCTATTCAGGTGACATATCCCCTAACCCTGCCCCACAACACATCCAATACTTCCCTCTCATCCTATCTCCATCGCACATAAATCACCTCCCTGCAAGCCCAGCAACCTCATTCCCATAATCCCTCAGCGCCTGTCCTCTTTCTCCTGCGCCCTCTGGAACGCTCGCTCTGTGTGCAACAAACTCACAGCCGTCCATGACCTCTTCCTTTCAAACTCCTTCAACCTCCTAGCTTTAACTGAAACCTGGCTAACTCCCTCTGACACGGCCTCCGTTGCTGCTCTCTCACATGGCGGTCTACACTTGAGCCATACCCCCAGACCGGGTGAGAGAAATGGTGGCGGGGTCGGACTCCTGCTCTCTCCCACCTGCATCTACCAGCATCTGCCTCCACCCCCATCCCTCTCCTTCTCCTCCTTCGAGACACACTGCATCCGCCTGTTCTCTCCTCTGGCTCTCAGGGTGGCAGTCATCTACCGCCCACCGGGACCAACCTCCCAGTTCTTTGACCACTTTGCTACCTGGCTTTCTCACTTCCTGTCTTCTAATCTTCCATGCCTAATTCTTGGGGACTTCAACATTCCCATTGATGATCCTTCCGCTCCTGCTGCCTCCAAACTTCTTTCACTCACATCCTCCCTTGGACTCACACAATCCTCCATCCTCCCTACCCACCGCGATGGCCACGCTATTGACCTTGTCTTTTCCAACCTCTGCTCCATTTTTGAGTTCAAATGTTGCCCTTTCCCCATCTCTGACCACCACCTTCTCTCTTTCAACCTATCTGGACTTCCTAAACACCCTGCTCCCCCACCCCGCACACACACTCGCAGAAATCTACATGCTGTGGACCCCCATCAATTCTCCAACCTACTTCACCACCTCCCTCATACCTCATCCTTCACCTGCCCTGATGCTGCCACTAATCACTACAACACTACTCTTATCTCTGCTCTAGACACTCTTGCTCCTCTTCGACTCTGTAAGGCCACGCCGCCAGCTTCAGCCCTGGCACACCCTCCAGACTCGCTACCTGCAAAGATGCTCCCGCACCGCAGAGCGTGCCTGGAGGAAATCCCGCTCTGAAGCTGATTTTGTTCACTTCAAGTTTATTCTCCGGTCATACACCTCTGCCCTCCACTTGGCCAAACAATCCTTCTTCTCATCTCTTATATCTACGCTGTCCTCCAACCCTGAACGGCTCTGGTCCACCTTCAACACCCTCCTCTACCCACCTGCACCTCCCCCACAGCTGCCTTCAGCGCTCAAGACCTGGCAGACTACTTCCTCAGTAAAAACTCTAACTATCAGAAGCAACATCCCAACACAAGATAGTTATCTGCCACCACTCCCACAGGTCCCCTCTGTCACCCTCTGCCGCTTCCTCCCAACCACTGAGGAGGAAGTCAATTCCTTATTGTCCTCCTCACATCTCACCACGTGCCCGCTCGACCCCATTCCCTCACATCTAATTCCTCCCCTCTCCTCCTCCCTCACCCCTGCTCTCACACACATCTTCAACCTATCTCTCTCCACTGGCTCCTTTCCATCCGCCTTCAAACACGCGCTAGTTACCCCTTTACTAAAGAAACCATCCCTAGATCCCAACTCTCCATCCAACTACCGCCCTGTATCCCTGCTTCCCTTCACATCAAAGCTCTTAGAAAAACTAGTCTTCAACCGCCTCTCCCTCTTCCTGTCCTCCAATTCCCTACTTGACCCCCTGCAATCTGGCTTCCGTCCCCTACATTCAACTGAAACTGCCCTCACCAAAGTCACCAACGACCTCCTAACTGCTAAAAAACACGGCCACTATTCTATTCTCATCCTGCTTGACCTCTCGGCTGCTTTTGACACTGTTGACCACCCCCTCCTTCTACAGACCCTCAACTCTCTGGGTCTCGGTGACACTGCACTTGCTTGGGTTGACTCCTATTTATCCAACAGGTCCTTCTGTGTGTCCTTTGCTGGTAACTCCTCCTCTTTCATTGCCTCTATCTGTTGGTGTACCTCAAGGCTCTGTCCTTGGTCCTCTGCTCTTTTCCATCTACACCTCCTCCCTGGGCAAAATCATCAACAGCTTTGGCTTTAATTACCACCTCTACGCTGATGACACTCAGATCTACCTCTCTACCCCTAATCTCTCTCCCCTGTCCTTTCAAAAGTCAGTGACTGTTTATCTGGCATCTCCTCCTGGATGGCCTCCCACCACCTAAAGATCAACATGTCAAAGACTGAACTCCTACGTATTCCTCCCTCTAATGCCTCCCCACCTCCTTCTTCTCTATCACGGTGGAGGGTATCACCATCTCCCATCAAACCAAGTTCGCTGTCTTGGAGTTACACTTGACTCTGCTCTTTCCTTCATCCCCCACATCAAGTCTCTTTCCTCATCCTGCCGATACCAACTGCGTAATATTTCCAGAATTCGGCCATTTCTTACCGCTGTCACCACAAAACAACTCATACACGCCCTGGTAATCTCCCGACTCGACTATTGCAATAATCTCTTATCTGGCCTCCCTCTGTCCCGCCTCTCCCCCCTACAATCCATCCTGAACGCCTCCGCCAGGCTAATTCACCTCACCCGCCGCTCTGTCTCTGCCGCTCCCCTCTGCGAGTCCCTTCACTGGCTCCTCATCCACTGCAGAATTAAGTTCAGAATCCTTATCCTTACCTACAAAACCCTCACTAACTCAGCGCCCCACTACCTGTCCTCACTAATCACCAAATACACCCCAGCCGCTCCCTAAGGTCAAACAGTGACCTGCGCCTAGCTTCTCCCCGCATCACCTCTTCCCATGATAGACTGCAGGATTTCTCACGCGCAGCCCCCACTCTCTGGAACGCTCTCCCTCGTACTGTCAGACTTTCCCCTAACTTCTCTTCCTTCAAACGCTCCCTTAAAACACATTCCTATTTAGGGAAGCCTACCACCCAACTCACTGACGCAACCATCAATCACTCTCACCTTACAGTCCTCTCCTCCTGTTTCCAACCCCAACCCTCCTAGATTGTGAGTTCCTACAGGAATAGGGCCCTCATCTCCTCCTGTACTGTTTGTCAAATGTTGTTCAATGTATTGTAACCCTGTCTATACTGTGCTTATTGTACAGCGCTGCGGAATATGCTGGCGCTTTATAAATAAAGAATAATAATAATAATAATAATAATAATAATAATAATAATAATAATAATACCACAACCACGAAACCACAGAATTCAACACAGACTGAGAAACCCACACCGATAAAACCCGACCACTCCTGACAAAAATCACACAGATATAACCCGACCCCTCCCCAACTCACAGATATAACCCGACCCCTCCCCGACACAAATCACACAGATATAACCCGACACCTCCCTGACACAAATCACACAGATATAACCCGACCTCCCCGACACAAATCACACAGATATAAGCCGACACCTCCCTGACACAAATCACACAGATATAACCGACCCCTCCCCGACACAACTCACAGATATAACCCGACCCCCCCCGACACAAATCACACAGATATAACCCGACCCCTCCCCGACACAAATCACACAGATATAACCCGACCCCTCCCTGACACAAATCACACAGATATAACCCGACCCCTCCCTGACACAAATCACACAGATATAACCCGACCCCTCCCTGACACAAACCACACAGATATAACCCGACCCCTCCCCGACACAAATCACACAGATATAACCCGACCCCTCCCCGACACAAATCACACAGATATAACCCGACCCCTCCCTGACACAAATCACACAGATATAACCCGACCCCTCCCTGACACAAATCACACAGATATAACCCGACCCCTCCCTGACACAAATCACACAGATATAACCCGACCCCTCCCCGACACAAATCACACAGATATAACCCGACCCCTCCCTGACACAAATCACACAGATATAACCCGACCCCTCCCCGACACAAATCACACAGATATAACCCGACCCCTCCCTGACACAAATCACACAGATATAACCCGACCCCTCCCTGACACAAATCACAGATATAACCCTCCCCCTCCCTGACACAAATCACACAGATATAACCGACCCCTCCCCGACACAAATCACACAGATATAACCCGACCCCTCCCTGACACAAATCACACAGATATAACCCGACCCCTCCCCGACACAAATCACACAGATATAACCCGACCCCTCCCTGACACAAATCACACAGATATAACCCGACCCCTCCCTGACACAAATCACAGATATAACCCCCCCCTCCCTGACACAAATCACACAGATATAACCCGACCCCTCCCCGACACAAATCACACAGATATAACCCGACCCCTCCCGACACAAATCACACAGATATAACCCGACCCCTCCTGACACAAATCACACAGATATAACCCGACCCCTCCCTGACACAAATCACACAGATATAACCCGACCCCTCCCTGACACAAACCACACAGATATAACCCGACCCCTCCCCGACACAAATCACACAGATATAACCCGACCCCTCCCCGACACAAATCACACAGATATAACCCGACCCCTCCCTGACACAAATCACACAGATATAACCCGACCCCTCCCTGACACAAATCACACAGATTAACCCGACCCCTCCCTGACACAAATCACACAGATATAACCCGACCCCCCCCGACACAAATCACACAGATATAACCCGACCCCTCCCTGACACAAATCACACAGATATAACCCGACCCCTCCCCGACACAAATCACACAGATAAACCCGACCCCTCCCTGAACAAATCACACAGATATAACCCGACCCCTCCCTGACACAAATCACAGATATAACCCTCCCCCTCCCTGACACAAATCACACAGATATAACCCGACCCCTCCCCGACACAAATCACACAGATATAACCCGACCCCTCCCTGACACAAATCACACAGATATAACCCGACCCCTCCCCGACACAAATCACACAGATATAACCCGACCCCTCCCCGACACAAATCACACAGATATAACCCGACCCCTCCCCGACACAAATCACACACATAGACCCAGTTTGTGAAATTCTCTGCTTCTTTCCGGTCGCTCTGACCTGGAGCTGTCACACCTATAAACCTCTCGGCGTCCCGGTGACAGGTGTCCTCGCGGTAATGCATGTTTAATGGCAGGAAGTGGTTTTTGCATTTCACGCTTTCCACTTGTCCTGGTATTAAGTGAAAAACCCGAGTCGCGTTTCTTGTAATGGGAGCCGACGCGCTTTCATTCTCAGTGTCTTTTCTGCCACCTGGACACCCGTCAGGGTAACGCTACGCCCGGCGGTGATTTAATGGGCCGCATACGCTCTTACAGCCGCTTTATTGGAATAATGTCGATCCTGTAACATCTCTATTCATAGAGTGGGCCCTGTCACCTAAACAGTGCTCATCATATAATGCCGGGCCTGGTGATGGTCAACCTTAGCAACGCATGGGGGGGGGGGGTGTCTGCCAGGTCGGCCATGTTTTTCTGGACACATAATTTATTCATGTTGATGGCAGTGTATGAAAAATGCCACCCCGCAGCATGTATAATCCATATGCTGCAGGTAAGAAATCATAAAGGAATCCAGGTGACCTGCCTTGATTTCCTACCTACAGCATATGGATTATACATTTGCAGGGCAGCACTTTCCCATGAGCTCCCCCTCTGCATGAAATAGTATTATGTGTCCAGGAATTAAAAGCCCCCAAAAACACACAGACCCCTCCTGCTCCCAGCCGTGCTGCTAGGGTCACCAGGGCGGCCATGTTCCACTGGATACATATTACTATTTCATGCAGGGGGGGAGCACAGGAAAAAGTGCTGCCCTGCAACATGTATAATTCATATGCTGCAGGAAGGAAATCAAGGCCGGTCACCTGGGATTCCTTAATGATTTCTCACCCGCAGTGTATGGATTATACATGCAGCAGGGTGTCATTTTTCATGCACTGTCCAGCAGCATGAATACATTATATGTTATATGTGTCCTGAAAAACATGGCCAACCTGCGACCCTACATGCTGGACGGGCGCCAGGGGGAGCTTTATTTGGGGATAATAGGTTTTAATATAGTATAAAATATTCAGTGTACCCCAGAATTGCTGCCAGTGAGAATTTCCCACTGTGTAAAATGACTAAAAACGCGGAATATTGCTTTTTTAGCAGACGGCACCCGATTACTATCAGGGTAATTCAAAGAGAATCGAAAAGTCACAGCACGTTCGCTGACTTTGCGTTCTCTTCAATTCGGTTCGTTTTGCCGATCCCATTTCAGTGACCCTGCAGTGTATTCAGTGAGCAGCACAGGGCCGTCGAAGCGCAGGGAAAAGCTGCCGCAAACCCGACGAAAACTATCCGCAAAACCTGGCGAATGCACGCCGAAACCCGCAAAAACATCTGGATTAACCCGCCGAAGATGCCGGAAAAAGCCAAGCAGGAGCCGATCACACGCAGCAAAACCGCCAGAAAAAGCGAAGCAGGAGCCGATCACACGCAGCAAAACCGCCGGAAAAAGCGAAGCAGGAGCCGATCACACGCAGCAAAACCGCCGGAAAAAGCCAACATCGCAGACGAATGGAGTGAATAAATTAGGAAAACCGTTTGCTTGAATGTTTGAAAAGTGAAACGCTGTTTGCAAAGAAACTACTGAGCGAAAATGACTGAAATTTACATATGATCCAATGAATGATAATAAAAAGGCTGTTACAGAAAAAAGAAGTAAAGTTAAAAAAAGGAAATATTGGAATTTTTAAAAAAAAATCCAGAAAAATGCTTAAAATTTCCTAAAAAATCTATAAATAAAGAGACTCTTTGCTGCGGAATTTTATAATAAACAGTTTATTAGATATTGAATTAAAACGGGAATATTTTTAACATTGAAGCCTATGGGATTCTCCTGAATTAACTTGTCGAATTAAACCGCCGAATGGCAGGGCATTTCGGGAACCTTTCACTGCTGGTTTGTGTTCTCTGAATAGACGAAGCATTGCTTCTCTATGGGGATTTCACTGCCCTCGAACAGGCACCGAACAGGCACCGTATGTGCAGGCAATTCGCCAGGATTTGGCGAATTGCCTGCTCTCTGAATAGCCGAATGGCCAGGAAAGGGAACCGAACGCTGATTTTCACTGCTCCGTTACCTTTCTCCAGCCAATCGGATCCCTTTGAATTACCCTGTTTAAGCTGAGAATTTCTTAAATAGAGTTTGTGTACTTTGGATTGTGATTTATACAATATATCACAAGGAATGTGACCGTCTCACAATGTATTTCAGGGCTGCGTGTGTCTCGCTCGGTGCTGCCCCCCAGCTGCCGCCTGCTCACCTGGCATAACGGATACTGCAGCCATGACTAGTAAAAAAATGGAAAGATTCAGGAATGACGCATGTCTGAAACGGACGTCATCTGACCAAATAACGGCTTCTCTTTCCAGCCGGCAGTATCTGAGCACTCACTGGAGCAGCCTGCAGTTTGAAACGCGATTAGGACAAACGTCTTGTGAAATGGTGTGATGAAAGCACAACCAGTTAAGAACCATTATATATAATATATATATATATCATATAAACCTCTGGCTTTTTGTCGGTCGTTACTGCTTTGGGTTTCTGGGGTTGACAATGAATAAATGAACCCGCCTGCATTTTAGGCTGTGAAGAGGGTTAATGGGAATGAATGTGTCTCTGTAGATTTCTCTCTGCCGCACCATGTCATACCTCATTTTTGTATCTCTGGTGGTAGCGCCGTGAAGGATAGGGCCCTCAGATGTCACCTAGGGCTAGAATTCCAGGAACATGCCAAAGAGATGGACAGGTGAGGTCCTCAGGGGCGACGTGGGAGCAGAAGCCGCCCGCACCCCTCCTTCCTGCTGAATGTATAAGAATAGCATTAGTATGTCATTTCTCAGCATGGAGCGGCGCGCGGGACAATTTGCATGAGATTGCTCGCTTGATCTCATTAACCCCGTATTAATAGCATCCTCACTTTTCTCCCCGTTGTCCCATCATGCCCTGGTCAAGGTCACGACCTCTGATATCAATCAATTAAAGAATTTCCCCAAATAATGAACTGGGATGAATTCACTTCCAAACGGCAACATTTCTATCCCAGGTCATCACCCATTGTCATTGTTCCATCCCTCACCCACTGTGTCTCTGCCCCATCTCTCACCCACTGTGTCTCTGCCCCATCCCTCACCCACTGTGTCTCTGCCCCATCCCTCACCCACTGTGTCTCTGCCGGTCTGCCCCATCTCTCACCCCATTGTTTCTGCCCCATCCCTCACCCCATTGTTTCTGCCCCATCCCTCACCCCATTGTTTCTGCCCCATCCCTCACCCCATTATTTTGCTCCATCTCTCACCACATTGTGTCTCTGCCCCATCTCTCACCCACTGTGTTTCTGCCCCATCTCTCACCCACTGTGTTTCTGCCCCATCTCTCACCCACTGTGTCTCTGCCCCATGTCTCACCCCACTGTTTCTGCCCCATCCCTCACCCCATTATTTTTGCTCCATCTCTCACCACATTGTGTCTCTGCCCCATCTCTCACCCACTGTGTTTCTGCCCCATCCCCCAGGACATACTTGAAAACGAGAGAAATCTCAATGTATCCTTCCTGGTAAAATACTTTGTCCCATCCCTCACCCCATTGTGTCTCTGTCCCATCCCTCACCCCATTGTGTCTCTGTCCCATCCCTCACTCCATTGTGTCTCTGTCCCATCCCTCACCCCATTGTGTCTCTGTCCCATCCCTCACCCCATTGTGTCTCTGTCCCATCCCTCACCCCATTGTGTCTCTGTCCTATCCCTCACCCCATTGTGTCTCTGCCCCATCTCTCACCCACTGTGTTTCTGCCTCATTCCCTCACCCCATTGTGTCTCAGGCCCATCTCACACCTACTGTGTTTCTGCCCGATTTCTCACCCCATCGTCTATCTGTCCCATCTCCTGCCCACTGTGTGTCTGTCCCATCCCTTACCCCGCTGTGTTTCGGTTCCATCTCTCACTCCATCGTGTTTCTGCCTAATTCTCGCCCCAATTGTGTTTCCGTCGCATCTCTCATCTCACTGTGTGTCTGTCTCATCCCATTGTGTTTCTGTCCTATTTCTCGCCCCATTGTGTATCCGTCCCATCTCTCACCCACTGTGTCTCTGCCCCATCTCTCACCCACTGTGTCTCTGCCCCATCTCTCACCCACTGTGTCTCTGCCCCATCTCTCACCCACTGTGTCTCTTCCCCATCTCTCACCCACTGTGTCTCTGCCCCATCTCTCACCCACTGTGTATCTGACCCGTCTCTCACACAGTGTCTCTGCCCCATCCCTCACCCACTGTGTCTCTGCCCCATCTCTCACCCACTGTGTCTCTACCCCATCTCTCACCCATTGTGTTTCTACCCCATCTCTCACCCACTGTGTCTCTGCCCCATCTCTCACCCACTGTTTCTGCCCCATCGTGTCTCTGCCCCATCTCTACCCACTGTGTCTCTGCCCCATCTCTCACCCACTGTGTCTCTGCCCCATCTCTCACCCCATTGTGTATCTGCCCCATCTCTCACCCCATTGTGTATCTGCCCCATCTCTCACCCACTGTGTCTCTGCTCCATCTCTCACCCCATTGTGTATCTGCCCCATCTCTCACCCACTGTGTCTCTGCCCCATCTCTCACCCACTGTGGCTCTGCCGGTCTGCCCCATCTCTCACCCCATTGTTTCTGCCCCATCCCTCACCCCATTGTTTTTGCTCCATCTCTCACCGCATTGTGTCTCTGCCCCATCTCTCACCCCCACTGTGTTTCTGCCCCATCCCCCAGGACATACTTGAAAACGAGAGAAATCTCAATGTATCCTTCCTGGTAAAATACTTTGTCCCATCCCTCACCTCATTGTGTCTCTGTCCCATCCCTCACCCCATTGTGTCTCTGTCCCATCCCTCACCCCATTGTGTCTCTGTCCTATCCCTCACCCCATTGTGTCTCTGCCCCATCTCTCACCCACTGTGTTTCTGCCTCATTCCCTCACCCCATTGTGTCTCAGGCCCATCTCACACCTACTGTGCTTCTGCCCGATTTCTCACCCCATCGTCTATCTGTCCCATCTCCTGCCCACTGTGTGTCTGTCCCATCCCTTAGCCCGCTGTGTTTCTGTTCCATCTCTCACTCCATTGTGTTTCTGCCTAATTTCTCGCCCAATTGTGTTTCCGTCCCATCTCTCATCCCACTGTGTGTCTGTTCCATTTCTCGCCCCATTGTGTTTCTGTCCTATTTCTCGCCCCATTGTGTATCCGTCCCATCTCTTGCCCATTGTGTTTCTGCCCCATCCCTCATCCCATTGTGTTTCTGTCCTATTTCTTGCCCCATTGTGTATCCGTCCCATCTCTTTCCCATTGTGTTTCTGCCCCATCCATCATCCCATTGTGTTTCTGTCCTATTTCTTGCCCCATTGTGTATCCGTCCCATCTCTTTCCCATTGTGTTTCTGCCCCATCCATCATCCCATTGTGTTTCTGTCCTATTTCTTGCCCCATTGTGTATCCGTCCCATCTCTTGCCCATTGTGTTTCTGCCCCATCCCTCTCTCCAGGGTAATTTATTGCGCTCAGTCCTTACCCGCAGACTCTGCACACAGAGGGCAGATGATACCAAATACTCGGCATATTTTTGGTCTGGGAGCTGCAGCTCCATTTGCCCCGGTGTAAATCCGGCCCAGCCTGGTGATAAATGGGATAAAATGTTCCAGACGCACAATATCTGCATTTAAGCCCTTTCTGTAATAAAAATATCAGTTTCAGACCAAATAACAAAGAGACGCGGAGATGCGGCCGGACGCTTTCATTCCACTGATAAAATCATTTCTCTGTATAAAAACGATAAGGACGCGTTTCATTTTAATCCGCTGACGTGTCGTATTGTACAGGCGGCTCCACGAACGTTTTTTGGCGAGATGTCATCTATCGGGGAATGTGGTTTATGCTTTTTTTTCCCCCCAATGCGCGATAATTGAAGCTTTTCTAAAATGCCGATTTTCTGAAAATGCCATTAATGCGCCAGGCTGAGTGCGGGGTATAATTATACCCGAATCCGAGGAGGAACGTTTTAATGGCTTCGCTCTCCATGGCCCCTGCTCTTTCAATCTAACCGGCCAACTTCAATTTAGGAAAGGGGCTCCATTAGTTTGAGGACCAGACGCAGCGGAACAAGAGGATTAACCCCTTCACAGCCAGATTAGTGAGCGATGCTACGTCCAGCATTCAAGCTCTTTCCAACCAATGAAACCTCTGGGTGCTGACAGATCTACCCTCCCCAAAAAGGTCAAAGGGGGTCACTGGCATGATAGGGGATGGCGCTGGAGGTGGAGCCAAAGACCGAGCTATTCTCAGACATTGTTGCAGACTATCAGGACCATTTATGTCAATAACATTAAACGAGCGATTTCTCACAACATTTTTTATAGATTAGAGACACATTGCTGGGAGTTTTAATGCTGTGCAGCTCTGTTATGCACCGGCTAGAGATGTGCGTTTCATTTTGCTCTGAATCAAAATTTGGACGAAATTTACTGATTCGTATTTCGGTAGCACATCCAAAATAACGAATCGGTTCAGTCTGACACGGAATATAACAAATCGATTCATTATTTTGTTTCGGAGATTCAGCAGCACCGAGTCCCTGTAAAATAGCTGTGGTGCTAAATCTGTTCTATTAAGCACCACTGCCAATGGACAGCGCCATGGTGCCATTCGTGCTGTTCGGCGGCAGTGAAATCCCCCATAGAGAAGCAATGGTTAATCTATTCACATTGAACAGCAGAGAAATGTCAGTGAAATGCCCTGATGTTCGGTGGTTTCCTTCGACAGGTTTAATCAGGAGAATCCCATAGGTTTCAATGTTAAAAATATTCCCGTTTTAATCCAATATCTAATAAACCGTTTATTATTTTAATCTGCAGCAAAAAGTTTTTTTATTCATTGATATTTTTAGCCATTTTTTTGATTCCTAATTATTTTAAAACAACAAGGCTTTTTTTCTTTCCTTCAGTCTGGCTGCGTTCGCCGGGGGCTGTCCTTGGTGCTAAATAGGTTTCGGCACCAAGGACAGGGGGATTAGGTATCTTTTCTTTTTTTTATTCCCCAAACTGAATTAATTCATCCGTTTCACATTCCGAAAAACATAATAAAAATGAAAAAAATTATTTTGATCTGAAATATGAATCACGGTAACGAACTAAGAAACGTATCGGATCGATCCGAAATGAAACATGTCTAGCACCCGCACACCCCAAATATATCCCGGGGTTCCCCGACAATAGGACCTAGTGGGTTTTTATTAACTACTAAAAATATAAGACCTACCCCCGAAAATAAGACCTAGTTGAGACCAACTTGAGGAGCCGCGGGGGAGAATTGCCGGCGCCAGAGGCTGCATTAAAGAAAGTGAGGCGGCAGCGGAGGAATCAGACCTGCATAAGCCGATGCTTCCTCTAGTGCCGGCTCCCGTCACAGAAGTTCCAGGGATAAAATCAGATGACATGACTGTAACTGAATAAATGTATGTTGTGCATAAAAAAAAATTAAATATAAAGACCTACCCCCGAAAAGAAGACCTAGTGTGATTTTTGGTGTCCAAAAAAATATAAGACAGTGTCTTATTTTCGGGGGAAACACGGTAGAGGAGCCCCTAAAAAGACACCCGCACACCCTGAATATATGCAAGAACCCCTAAAAACACATCCGCACACCCTGAATATATGGAGGAGCCCCTAAATAGACACCCGCACACCCTGAATATATGGAGGAGCCCCTAAAAACACATCCGCACACCCTGAATATATGGAGGAGCCCCTAAATAGACACCCGCACACCCTGAATATATGGAGGAGCCCCTAAAAACACACCCACATACCCTGAATATATGGAGGAACCCCTAAAAACACACCCACACCTTGAATATATGGAGGAGCCCCTAAAAACACATCCGCACACCCTGAATATATGGAGGAGCCCCTAAATAGACACCCGCACACCCTGAATATATGGAGGAGCCCCTAAAAACACACCCGCACACCCTGAATATATGGAGGAACCCCTAAAAATACACCCACATACCCTGAATATATGGAGGAACCCCTAAAAATACACCCACATACCCTGAATATATGGAGGAACCCCTAAAAATTCACCCACACACCCTGAATATATGCAAGAACCCCTAAAAACACATCCGCACACCCTGAATATATGGAGGAGCCCCTAAATAGACACCCGCACACCCTGAATATATGGAGGAGCCCCTAAAAACACACCCGCACACCCTGAATATATGGAGGAACCCCTAAAAATACACCCACATACCCTGAATATATGGAGGAGCCCCTAAAAACACACCCACACCTTGAATATATGGAGGAGCCCCTAAAAACACATCCGCACACCCTGAATATATGGAGGAGCCCCTAAAAAGACGCCAGCACACCCAGAATATATGGAGGAAACTCTAAAAATACACCCGCACACCCTGAATATATGGAGGAGCCCCATAAAATACACCCGCACACCCCGAATATATGGAGGAGCCCCTAAAAAGACACCCACATACCCTGAATATATGGAGGAACCCCTAAAAATACACCTGCACACCCTGAATATATGGAGGAGCCCCTAAAAATACACCTGCACACCCTGAATATATGGATCAACCCCTAAAAATACACCCGCACACCCTGAATATATGGACGGACCACTAAAAAGACACCCACCCTGAATATATGGAGGAACCCCTAAAAAAGACACCCGCACACCCTGAATATATGGAAGAACCCCTAAAAACACACCCACACACCCTGAATATATGGAGGAACCCCTAAAAAGACACCCGCACACCCTGAAAATATGGAGGAACCCCTAAAAAGACACCCGCACACCCTGAATATATGGAGGAGCCCCTAAAAAGACACCCGCACACCCTGAATATATGGAGGAGCCACTAAAAACACACCCGCACACCCTGAATATATGGAGGAACCCCTAAAAAGACACCCGCACACCCTGAATATATGGAGGAGCCCCTAAAAACACACCCGCACACCCTGAATATATGGAGGAACCCCTAAAAACACACCCGCACACCGTGAATATATGGAGGAACCCCTAAAAAACACACCCTGAATATATGGAGGACCCCTAAAAAGGCACCCGCCACACCCTGAATATATGGAGGAACCCCTAAAAACACACCCGCACACCCTGAATACATGGAGGAACCCCTAAAAAGACACCCGCACACCCTGAATATATGGAGGAGCCACTAAAAACACACCCGCACACCCTGAATATATGGAGGAACCCCTAAAAACACACCCGCCACACCCTGAATATATGGAGGAGCCCTAAAAACACACCCGCACACCCTGAATATATGGAGGAACCCCTAAAAAACACACCCGCACACCCTGAATATATGGAGGAGCCCCTAAAAACACACCCGCACACCCTGAATATATGGGAACCCCTAAAAAGACACCCTGAATATGGAGGAACCCTAAAAAGACACCCGCACACCCTGAATATATGGAGGAGCCCATTAAAAACACACCCGCACACCCTGAATATTATGGAGGAGCCCCTAAAAAGACACCCACACACCCTGAATATATGGAGGAGCCCCTAAAAACACACCCGCACACCTGAATATATGGAGAGAGCCCTAAAAAGACACCCGCACACCTGAATATATGGAGGAACCCCTAAAAACACCACCCGCACACCGTGAATATATGGAGGAACCCTAAAAACACACCCTGAATATATGGAGGAACCCCTAAAAAGGCACCCGCACACCCTGAATATATGGAGGAACCCTAAAAACACACCCGCACACCCTGAATACATGGAGGAACCCCTAAAACAACACCCGCACACCCTGAATATATGGAGGAGCCACTAAAAACACACCCGCACACCCTGAATAATGGAGGAACCCTAAAAACACACCCGCACACCCTGAATATATGGAGGAGCCCCAAAAACACACCCGCACACCCTGAATATATGGAGGAACCCCTAAAAACACACCCGCACACCCTGAATATATGGAGCCCTAAAAACACACCCGCACACCCTGAATATATGAGGAACCCCTAAAAAGACACCCTGAATATATGGAGGAACCCCTAAAAAGACACCCGCACACCCTGAATATATGGAGGAGCCCCAAAAAACACACCCGCACACCCTGAATATATGGAGGAGCCCTAAAAAAGACACCCACACACCCTGAATATATGGAGGAGCCCCTAAAAACACACCCGCACACCCTGAATATATGAGGAACCCCTAAAGACACACTCGCACACCCTGAATATATGGAGGAACCCCTAAAAAGACACCCTGAATATATGGAGGAACCCCTAAAAAGACACCCGCACACCCTGAATATATGGAGGAGCCCATAAAAACACACCCGCACACCCTGAATATATGGAGGAGCCCCTAAAAAGACACCCGCACACCCTGAATATATGGAGGAGCCCCTAAAAAGACACCCACACACCCTGAATATAAGATAATATAAGGTAAGAAACCACAAAGGAATCCCAGGTGACCTGTATTGTTTTCCTTCTTGCAGCATATGAATTATACATGTTGCAGGGCAGCACTTTTCCCTGGCTCTTCCTCTGCATGAAATAGTAATGTGTTACCCTGTGTGTGATACAGGATTAATTCATCTATTTCTCTGAATCTCCCTCAGAAAAAAGAGTGAAAAGAAGTAACATGAGCATCAGTGACCACCTACTACAACTCCCATCATCCTGAGGGCGGTTAGTGAGCAGGAAGTCACATTCCTTACGTCACACTGAGTGTGAGGTGAAAGATTCAGCCGGAACCAGACTCCACGGCCTCTCACACCTCCCGGACTGGGATTAAAGCGCACAGGTGGGCGTGGCTTCAATCGGCTATGCTGCGTGCTGATTAGTCGGATCATGGGCGGAAGTAAAGCGGCTTCAGGAAGGTTTCCGGTCGTGAGGATTCGGCAGCACGATGGCGACTGATTCCTGGGCGCTGGCGGTGGACGAGCAGGAGGCGGCGGCAGAGACGGTCAGTCCAGAGAGTGCGGCCGTGTGTGTTCCCCGGGTGAGGGAGGTGGAGCGGCCTGGGATGTGAGGCGTGAGCCGGGTGTCCTGACTGCTCCATGAATCACAACTCAAACGCGTGTAACTTTATTTAACATCCTCACAGGGACATGTGCCCACCACAGCAGGGAGTCTAGGCCTGAGGGGAGGGGGTTAAATTACACACTGATACCCCTTTTAGTAGTGACACGCCCCCTGAACTATACACCCGCCCCTTTCACTTGACGTCATATACAACGTCATCCTGTGATAATACTCCAGTAATAATGCTTAAAATAGTTTAATAATCCAATATTATTGTCCCCTGTGGAGCTTCTCTCCCCTCCAGGTGTTACAGGTGGCTACAATCCCCAGACTTCCTTTAATGCAACAGATGGCCAGGGAATTATGGGGGTTGTAGTTCAAAAAGATCTGGGAGCAGAATTAATTTTATTAAAGAGTTCGTCCTTTTATTTTTAGGGAGATCATGTGACAGCCTCAGCCTGTTTTTTTTATTTTGGGTGATTTTGCTGGTCCTCCGGCTCAGCGGCCGCCGAACCCAGAAGTCACTGAAGCTTTTCTGTGCAATTTTCAATCCTAGCGCTGCACAGGTTGGATATGTGACTTGCACGCTTTAAGCGCCTCTGCATAATGATGGATCGGAGCTGCACGCGCAGAGCTGCTCCGTCGGCTGCTCTCTCAGGACACCGGCTATCGCAGACAATCTGACGGTGATACAAAGGTAAATAAACATAGGGTGAAACCCCCTTCACACCAAGTGTTCTAGTGACGTGCCCATTTTACACTCAGGGCAAATCGGTCAGGCATGTAAATATCCAGTGCGGGCTTAGCGTCTTCATTATTTCATTTTTCAATGAAGTTAAGCCCGCACTGGATATTTACATCTCTGACCAATTTGTTGTTTGTGAGTGTTAAATTGACATGTCACTAGCACACTTGGTGTTAAGGGGTTTTATCCTATGTTTACCTTTTTGTATTAGGTATCCCCTATATATATTTTTCGATGACGGAGGGTGATGCCAGCACAAAGGGAGTAAAGACTTAACCCGTGCCAGAGATTCAAAATCCCAGGTGTAGGCGGAGGAAACTCCTCTGCTTCAGTGTTTTTATACCAAACGGCTCGTTCGGGGGGGGGGGGGGGGGGGGTTGGGACTTGACACATTTCAGCTGTTCTTTTACATATCCCTGTACTTGTTTGGTTTTAAGGCTGAGTTTTCTGTGGATGATGCCTCACACATTGTGCTGCTGAGCTTGTGTGGGATTCATGTTGATAATCGCTGGTAATTTCTGTGAGCAATAAAGAAAAAAAACAATTTGCAATGTGAGTCTCCGGTGCTGTACGGTCAAACATCCGATAAGAGAAGCGATGGATAATTCCAGGTCTCAGATTTTATAACTATCCCCTTTTTATTGTACTGGAGCTCTGTGAGCACAGAATGCTTTGGGTTTAATGTAACCAGGTTGGCGAACAAAAAAAATGACGCAGAATTCAAAAAAGACCCTCCAAATGTGAGGCCTTGTTTCATAATTTTTTTATTTTTTTTGAGCAGGTGTAATTTTTACAGGGCAATCGAATTTTAAAATTTGACTCCCCTTTTTGTCCCTCGGCACGCACCAACCATCATCTGCTGCTTCCCAAAGTCCCAGCAGCTTCCAACACCATCTGCACTCCTATGCAACTGTGTAGCATTGTCAGCGCAAATTGTGTTGCATTCGGTACTTGCGCAACGCCTGTAACGTCTATACAGAACAATGGATCTGCGCTAGGTTAGGATTAACCATCTGTAACCATAAGATTATGCTTCATTTTCACTTTAATTTTTAGGCAAATTCTGCCCCTTCTTATTGATATTTGCTTCAAGAGAAGGAGCTGCATGTTTTGGGGGTCAACCCTAGAACAAGCACACGTGGCATCCATAATTACAAGCCATAATACTCAAGCTCCTGAAAATGCTTCTGATAAATTTAAGCTAGGTGTTCAATTAGGAAGCTTCCAGAACTGAAGCTTTTTTTTATTTTGTCATTTTTATCACATCGTTGCTCGCCGTGTCCACAAGGTGGCGACCTTGCCATGTTGTGATCCTGAGTTCAGACTTGCAGAGCAAATTGGTACAGAATCGGCTATGGGGTCTCCTCTGTTCACACGTGTTTCCCCAGCAGGAATGCAAGTGAAATCCCAATGGTGTGATCAGATGAACACAGGGCGGTATTCATAGCTCTGGGTAACGCATGGTCTCGGCCCTCCACCCGCCCAGGTCTAGACACACAATTTGGCCATTCTTTCCTGTGACCAGGTGGGACGGAGCAAGGTTTGCCGTAGGAAATGCACCTCAGTACTCGGTTTGTTTTTGGCCTCACTAAAGCATTCACTCGTTCTAGTCAATTCTGAACTATCCCTGAATTATTTTATGTTAAAACATGGAGCATTTTCCACATTTCCTTCTAGCACATGATTCATCTGTAAAAGAGTCCGCAGACTTCTCCCCCCCTGACCCTTTTTGCATTACTTAACTGGCTAAGATCCTGCTCTATGTGGCTCACAGGGACTCGTCTTGATTTAGGAAAAGTGGAAAACTGCTAGAATAAGATTTAAGAAGTCCCTGGAATCTTACCTCCTGGCTCACCAGATCTCCCGCAGCTGGAGGCCGTGCTGCAAGAGCAATTCAGAGGTAGAAAAGTGAATCACAGATAACAAACGTTTTCTAAATACTGAGAAAACGGTAACAATGCTCTTTGGAACAGCACCTAAACTACACAAATTGCAAACACCCCATCTATGTGTCAGGACAAAATCAAATGGCACGCTGACCACAGTCACTTCTCTCAAATATCTAGCTATGTGGTTAGACCAAATCTATGCTTTGGCCCCACATCGAAAAACTCATCTAAACTTTATCCCAAACTAGGTGCCCTGTACAGAAACAAATCCTGCCTGAGCCCCGCGGTAAGAAAGCAGATTGTACAACAAATGCTTATGCCGGCTATTGAATACAGAGATGTAGTGTATGCAGCCGCCCCGCAAACACACCTTCAGAAACTTACTACATTGTATAACTCATTCTGTCACTTTGTGCTACAATGTAACTACATGACCCACCATTGTGACATGTTAAAAGAACTAAACTGGCCATCGCTGGAATCTAAACGCACCCTTCACCTTTCCAACCTGGTGTTTAAGAGCTTTTCTGGGAAGCTGCCACCCTACCTGAATAGGCTGCTTCCCCCAGCAGCTCCCTCATCCTATAACCTCAGATTCAGGACCAGCACCTTACTTACAATACCACAATACAAAAAGAAAGTGGCTCGATCCTCATTTTCCTACAGAGCACCGCAAATATGGAATAACCTCCCAGACACCATCAAATCTTCCCCCAGTCTAAAGTCACTCGAGTTCCCTATTAACATACCTCAATACGGAATGCGCCTGTAAACATGTAACAGTGACTATATACAGAATGCGTCTGTAAACATTTAACACAGTGACTATATACAGAATACACCTGTAAACATTTAACAGTGACTATATACAGAATACACCTGTAAACATGTAACATAGTGACTATATACAGAATGCACCTGTAAACATGTAACAGTGACTATATACAGAATGTGCCTGTAAACATGTAACACAGTGACTATATACAGAATGCGCCTGTAAACATGTAACACAGTGACTATATACAGAATGCGCCTGTAAACATGTAACAGTGACTATATACAGAATGTGCCTGTAAACATGTAACACAGTGACTATATACAGAATGCACCTGTAAACATGTAACATAGCGACAATATACAGAATGCACCTGTAAACATGTAACACAGTGACTATATACAGAATGCGCCTGTAAACATGTAACAATGACTATATACAGAATGCGCCTGTAAACATGTAACACAGTGACTATATACAGAATGCGCCTGTAAACATGTAACAGTGACTATATACAGAATGTGCCTGTAAACATGTAACACAGTGACTATATACAGAATGCGTCTAAACATTTAACACAGTGACTATATACAGAATGCACCTGTAAACATGTAACATAGTGACTATATACAGAATGCGCCTGTAAACATGTAACACAGTGACTATATACAGAATGCGCCTGTAAACATGTAGCATAATGACTATATACAGAATGCACCTGTAAACATGTAACACAGTGACTATATACAGAATGCGCCTGTAACTATATTACTTACATATTTATTTTCCGTGTTAATCTGTATATTTGTGTTTTTTTTTAATATCTTACATTGTATTACTTTGTATTTCTGTAACATTTTAATGTTCTTGAACCCAGGACGTACTTGAAAACGAGAGAAATCTCAATGTATCCTTCCTGGTAAAATCCTTTTTATAATTATTTATTTTCTCATCAACAATTCTGAGATTTAACTTAGTGTAGGAAAAATAAGTATAGATTTTAATAAAAACTCAGAAGCGAGTATTTACTCAAAATATCTCGGCATTAATTGCAGTTACCGGAGCTCTCCTTCATCCTGGTGGATTGTTATGGCCCCTCACCTGACCCTGAGGTTTCTGCCCTGTTAGATACCCCTGAACCACCGGTACCATGGCCTAGTAAGGCTTCACGGCCCGGGCGAGCCGACATCAGAGACCATCGTCGTGCTGGTCTGAAAACAGGCCGGGAACTGGTCAGAAGGAAACCGGGGAAAGCCGGAAGTGTTTTTTACCAAACCTGCAGAAAATATACAAATAAAAGAATACAATAAAGAAATGCATTTAAAAAAGGCGCTAACGAGAAAGTATAAACACGGCTGCTCAGGATGTGTCTTACACGAACATCTAAACACATGCCCATCATGAAGGGAAAAAATCATGGCCACTTATTGACAGTGTGACGCCGGAATCGCTAATAATATTCCCGAGACCTTTAAGAAACAGCGCTACAGCTTATTCCTGGAATGCACTGCACTCGGTGTATTATGGTACAATTACTGGTATTTATAAAGCGCTTACATATTCAGCAGCGATGTACAACGTGTAGGATAAAATTAACGAATGAGTATGACAGAATAGGAAAAGAGGAGCCTGCTCAAAAGTTTACAATCTAAGCGATCGCATCCATGTTGCATGTGCTTTGACAACAGATAAAGTCTGACTTTGAATCTCAATGTAAATAAAGGGAATATTTGGCAATAAATGACTGACCTGGACCATTACAAGTGCTGGTTCATTTGCGGTGTTTTTTTTTTTTTTTTTTTTTACAGATAGTGGGTCATTCTGTCTGGGGAAGGGGTTTTGGTGCATCGCATAGATTTTATAAATTGCTGTGCCTTGCATAGATTCGCTGTGTGCATGCGCGTGCCGGATTGCCGTGATATACAAGCCATGCTGCCGCCAAGGTGTTCATGAAAATACATGTAAACCTGGTTTGGTTTTTGTTCATTCTTTTTATAATCCCTTCATAAGGCGCGGGTATCAAACCGGGCGGCCCTCACACCCCAAACTTGGGAACCAACTCCACTTTTAATGCAAAATGCTTTTTAGGTTTGTGTGCAATAGTCTGAGGTTTAGGTGGAAGGGGTTAAATTCTAGGATCCCACGGCGGCCTAGGTTTATCTGTTAGTGAAACCGGTGTTCCGTCGGATTTCCTGCCTGGCCCGCTCTGCGCATGCGCCTGGTGCACCTACGTCATTATGAATTAATAAAGTTACTCTAATTTCGATCAATCAGAGGGTCAGTGAGAGAGAGGGATGGATATATAGCAATGGGAAACATTTTTTTTTAGGTTTCCCATTGCTATATATCCATCCCTCTCTCACTGACCCTCTGATCGGGCGCTCGTGTCCGAATGATCCGACACTGATCGAAATTAGAGTAACTTTATTAATTCTCAATGACGTAGGTGCACCAGGCGCATGCGCAGAGCGGGCCAGGCATTATTCGGCAGGCAGGCAATCCTTGACGGAACACCGGGAGCCGCCTTCTGTCCATTTTCTGCTCCAAGGTTGGCGTCTGGGTTCAGGATTAAATATTTATTGTTAGTTATGGGGTGTTTTAACAGAGCATGTTTAATTTTATTTATTTTAACCCCTGCATTTTATGAAAATGGAACCATCGCGGGGAGGGGGGGTGTGACGGCCGCCAGCGTCTTCAAAAATAAAAGATCAAATTGTAACCTCGCCGCAGCATTCACACTCCTGGGCTTTAGAGGTGTCACATTTGCGTGTTTTTACTCCCGGTTCGGACCTTTGCATTTTCTGTGCATTTAAATGTTTTTGTTTTACCCTCACAGTTTAACAAGTTGGTGCTGAAAGACGACAAAGAGCCGGCTAAGCCAGAAAGTAATGGTGAGTGTGGTTTGTGACTACCCCCCCCCCCCCCCGATTAAATCCTGGATGTCAGGGGTCAGAAGCCTTGGCCCTCCAGATGTTTTGGAACTACGTTTCCATGAGGCTCAGCCAAATTGTTGAATGGCTGAATATGGAGGATATATTTCCATAACCTCTAAGCAGTGGTTCTCAACCTGTGGACCCTCAGGACCCACAGTTGTCCTTGGTCATTAAGTCGCGACCCAAAAATAATTGAATTTCTGATGCATTATAATTTATTCCACAGAACGATGAGTGCAATATTCTACAATGTATTCACTTTTTAAACAATTTTGTAAACAAACAGGGATTCTTTCCAAATTGTATATAGTGCAGTAATCACAGAACTAGTGAAAACGAGGCAAAAACCCAATAAAATAAACTGTAATTGAAATTTATTTATAGAGGATTTTACCAGGAAGGATACATTGAGATTTCTCTCGTTTCAAGTTAATTAGAACTGTTTCAAAGTCTGGGGTGATGGTAGACAAAGCAACTACAATTTAAATCACTACTGAATGAATAATATAAAAACTTAAACTCCCCTGCTCCGCGCTCCCCCCGCCGTCTGTCTCCATGCACATTATTTTTTTGCAGCAGCCCACCCTCCGAGCCTACGCAATTCGCTAATCGCATAAACTCAAGCTGGCCAATGGATTGAGAAGTCTGCAGCGTGCGTCTGGCGCTGCCTACTTCCTGAACCTACACTCTTCAGTTCCTCAGAGACACTGAAGAGCAATGGAATAGCTTGGACCAATGGAAAAGCACCATTGGTCCAAGCCATTCAAAAAACGCCTCCATGGGAGGCTGGCCTATACAAATATACTTTGCTTCACTGAGGTGTGGATTGTGCACAGTGGCGCCTGGTTTTGGGAGTACAGAGCGTACCACCAGTCACTGAGTCCCACCCCACACCTCCCATTTCAGATTCCCCCCACCTTGCCATTACAGAGTATCTTACTTGATGCAGCGGGTCCCAGGTGGCACCTGGGGACATTCAGAGGTAGCCGTGCCACCTGGGACCGCAGGTAAGAGGCATCAGCGGGTCCCAGGCATTAGAGAGGCCCAGTCTGCCCCTGGTTGCGACCCACTTTTGGCTTGCGACCCACCACTTGAGAAACACTGCTCTAGAGGACAGTGTTTGCTGATCCCTGCTGTGTGTCGCGTAAAGGTAGACATTATCTTTGCTGAATGGCTTCCATACACGCACGACCTTCTAGATCAGGATGTGGAGCCTGCCTCGCGTACCTGTCGAGTGTCCAGCATGATGCATGTGCAGGGTGTGATCTGCTTTATGTACTCGAGCGTCTGGTTATCTGTACCGGCTTCATAGCGACACTCACAGGTACCGACACAATGAAACGTCCAATCCGGAGTGAAGGTGGACCGGCCTCCTGGAAGATGTTGTTCATAATGTTTCAGGATGTCGGGGTTAATATTTAATACCCGTGGAAAGTTGACCTTTGATCACGCCTCTTCTAAACTCCTGATCTCCAGGTACGGACAGCGCGGGTGATGCTGCAAACCCACAGAATGCTGAAATCCCACAGAAGACCAACAGTGCGGACAACGGAGACAAAAGCGAAGAGGATGAGAAAGGTGTGTGTGTATCTCTGTGTGCGCCCTCACACCCCCAGCACTGTCATCCGCGTGGGATTAGTAGAGTCACTATACGTTATAGCAAAATATAAAAAAAAAATTCTTCGTAATTTCTCCTGCTTTTCATGTTTTATGGAACTTGCGTTGAATCCTTTTTTTATCTCCCCCCCCCCCTTTATTTCAAAGTTCTCCTCATAGGTTTATGTTCGTTACTTGCTCTTCTGTGTCTCACGTTAACCCTATACATTAATCCTGTGCTTTTATGCCTGTCACCCTGTTTACCCTTGCTGTGCCCTCATAAAATACTATCGGTTGGCACTCGCCGCTGTATGTGTTTTTCCTAAGGGGATTCAGAGCCGTCTGATGGGTAACACGCAGAACAAACCCGTAAAAGAAGCCTCTGCATTTAATGTGTCCGCGGGGACCGGCGCACAGATTCGCTGATGGCTGTCATTGCCGATTCTCTAATCGTCTGTTCAGGCCAGGAATATTTCCAAACATTAAGAGGAAACTGAGCCCGGCACAAACAATGGCTGGAGACGGAAAGGATGCAGCTTGTCTCGCCATAGTCTGCTTTCTGAGCGGCGCTGGGGCCCCATTCCTTGATGTGCGCTAAAATGGGGATGCTAATGGGTAAAACCTCGCCTGCAGGTTTCCTTGTAGCGTCCTGCATTTTACTGCACTATTCCAGGGCAGGCGTTAATTCGGCGGCCTGCCCAGAACGCAGCGCTACCCAAGATGATACTCGCGGAAGCGCATCACCTCCTGCAGCCCATAGGACTCCATGAATGTTTGTGCTGCCGCCAGGTGGGTCGGTCGCTCACTCTCGTGAGATGGCTCAGGGTCATGTAGTGATTCGCAGAGGTGCACTGGGGATTGTGTCCGGTCTCCCTCTACTCCCGCTGGCCAGAAGCAGCGGATCAGGTCACTGTTCTCGCCGCAGGATGAGTATCTGATTTATTGGGGGCTAAATGATTCTGCTGAAGCGCAATCACTTAACCACAGCTATAAGCTGGTGCTAACCTTTTTTTTTTTTTCGTTGCCTAGTCCTAGCGCTAATTACTGATTGTGCCCCCCCCCCCATGCTAAGTATAGGATATGCAAAGTACAGCAAGCTGGTGCGTCAGTGATTGCGCTAAACAAATTTTTAGGAGGTTTTGCGTTGAAGGTAATGATGGGGCATGCGTTAAAAGTCCCTAAACCTGACGCTTACTCACCTGAACGCTACAGTTGGCTTTCACCTAGGGAATAAAGCCCGGAGTTTTGGTTGGGTCATACCTCCCATACTCTGCAGACCCTCTTCTTACCTCCCCTGATGCTTTAAATCTGATCCATGGCTTTCGGTTGCTCTATAAAACGCGGAGCACTGTGATACAGCTCTAAAGCTTTTATAAACACCCGACGGGTTAATGTATGCAATTTATTTGTTGAAAATGACAGGATATGGTTAATGACCTGAGGTGAGGGTGAGATGAGAGGGCAGCTAGTCTGTATCACCTGAAGGGGGAACCTGTGCAGGAGGGATGGATTGATGTTGTTGCGTTAGACCTGCAGGGGTTAATGCGTGCGTCCGTGCAGTCTGGAGGTTCTTTTTAATTGAAGACTCGCCGCGTGACTCGGGACAGGTAATAATGTAATGTCTGTCTCTCTATACAGAGGATAAAGCTGCGCAGTCGCTGCTGAACAAGCTTATACGGAGTAACCTGGTTAACACGACGCACCAAGTGGAAGTGCTGCAGCGGGACCCCAACTCTCCGCTGTACTCCGTCAAATCGTTTGAGGAGCTGAGACTGTGAGTCGTGGCGTCTCGTCCATATGACGTTACATGCATTGCATCGTCCGGGGTAAACTGTACCACCTCTTAGAGGGAACGCGGTGATTTCTGGACAGGTGCAATATTTTGGGGTCATAACCTCCCGGTTTTATTTTCTGATCTGTTTCCTGGATTTATTAAGTGGAACAGAAGCTCCGAGCCCCCGCGTTTCTATCAAATGGTCCGCCGGCAAAGCGTGTCTCTGCTAAATGAAGCCGCTCCTGGTTGACCTGCTTGGCTTACTGCGTTTTTACAAGGTGCACTGCTGGCGTGGTAATGCGCGGGAGCTCCAGCATCTCGACACTAATTAAATTTCCCATCCAAATCCCTCGTCTGTGTCTCCACGGCAACGGGAGCCAATGAGGCATCTGCTTCTCTACGGAGGTTTCAGGGCTGCGCTCCGCATCAGAGACTTGTGTGGGCTCATCCCATCCGCGGCTTTCCTGCATTTAATCACATCGCCTTAAAGTGGCGTTTTGGGCTTTTTAATTTTTTTGTTTATACACGTTTTTTTTTTTTTTAATTATTATTATATTCCCCCCCCCCCTCCCTTTTTAATCTTCCTTTTTTCACACTTGATCACTTTTAACAAGAACCCATCTGCTTCAAAGCATTAAAGGGGCTGCGCACCCTGATATGCAAACTGTATTAAAACGCGTCGGATGTCCCCGTGCTTGTGTATATGCTGGTAAAAAAATCACTTTAAAACCAAACCTGCTGTCTCAAACTTCTCCATGATGCTTGAGTGACCTCGATGCCATGTCCGCAGGGTGAGCCTCCATGTATACCCAGAGCTGCTTTATATTTTCCCTTTCACCCTCCGCTCGTTTCGCGGTGAATGGATTCACTTTCTGAATAGTCTACTTGTTTTTTCCGCAGGAAGCCTCAGCTTTTACAAGGGGTTTATAAAATGGGATTTAACAGACCTTCCAAGATCCAGGAGAATGCGTTGCCCATGATGCTGGCTGAGCCGTAAGTATTACATATCATCGAGGATACACAGAGGGGCTGTTAACGGCGGTGTGTAAAATTTCTCTTCCCCCCCCCCCTTGTCAGATGTTGGCCTGTGTAAACATATTAAAGTCCCCGGGGTCGTCACGATTCCCGCACAGATACATGGTTGGTGTGTTTTTCGTGGTGGTGTTTTTATTTTTCCCCCTCCGGTGATGACAGCTTTTCACACACTCCCTCCTCCGTGGTGCGGTACCCTGTGCCCTAGTGTGATTCGTGGAAGATTTGTGCGTGCATTTGCTGGATGTACCTGTTGCTTAGCAACAGCCCCTGATATGTGATTTCTTTCGTCTCTGTACAAATGGTCTTTTTTTTTAAATTTGTTGATGTCCTCCCCTCCTGCTCCAGGCCGCAGAACCTCATCGCTCAGTCCCAGTCTGGGACTGGTAAAACAGCCGCCTTCGTCCTCGCCATGCTCAGCCGCGTGAACCCGGCAAACGCCTTTCCGCAGGTGAGGCTCTGCGCTAAGCGGCCGTTCACACCCCTTCTGACGCACTCATTCAAGCGCTTATTGAATCTGGTTTCTTTTAAAGGGACGCTCTACTCGTCATGACCAACTTTTTTATTGGTTAAAGCGATCAGGATGTGAGGAGCCCCCCCCCCCCCACTGATTCAATCTGGTGACAGCAGCAGAGTTTCCACCGCCAGCCAGGATTTTGTATTTCCTGGCTGCCGGTCACTAGGGATGTCACACACAGAGTGGGCGACGTCGCCCTGTGAGATCAATCGCTGTAGCGAGCGTTCTCAGAGATGCAGCGAGTACAAGTGGTATAGGAGCAGAAAAGCTTCAGGGACTTACGGGTTCAGGAATCCCTGACAAGAGGAGGAGCAGCGCGTGGCTGGGGGGGGCGGATGAGTAAAATTACCAAAAAATAAATAATTGGGCAGTGGCTGTCGGCATCTTGTTTGCGCAGACGTTACGTGGCGTTCTCTCCCGCAGTATACGCTATAAACACATATCTCGTCACATTATACAAGTTACCGGCACGTGGAGGTGGTTTGGTTTTTTTCATATTATTCTTCTCGTGTTCACGGGTTGTTTTTTTTGTTACTGTCGGTGGTTGACAGAGGTTTTGTGTAACACCTGTACGGTTCGTCTCGTTTCAGTGCCTGTGCCTCTCTCCTACGTACGAGCTGGCTCTGCAGACCGGAAAGGTCATTCAGCAGATGGGGAAATGTTATCCAGAGATTGAGCTGGCGTATGCCGTGCGTGGGAACAAATGTGAGCATCAAGACGCACAAACACCTAGCGAGCTGTGGGAATCCTCCCTAAAAATGCATTGTCTTCCCATTTATACTGGTGTTTTTTTCGTGTGTGTCTGTCGTCATCATATACAAACTATTAAAGCCATCTGCATCATCGTTATGATCTGCTTGTAGAGATTGCTCACAGGTCGGCAGTCTCTGCCCTCCAGATATTTTGGAACTACATCTCCCACGTTGCTCAGTTACTCATTAGATTGTCTGAGCCTTCTGGGTGATGTAGTTCCAAAACTCCTGAAGGGCCGAGGTTTCGTACCCCTGTATTACATGGAGACTTTTCATTTTCAGCTCATTTAGTAGAGCTTGACATGTCCTAGGGACCGTGTTTACATGGGCCCCAGCTTCTGCACCCCCCCCCCCCATTCTGTGCTCAGACTCTCTTTAATGGGGATTTAGATACAATATTGTTCAATGTAGTAAACTTTATAGGTTTAATAAATTCCTGTTAAATGCACGTTGTCCGGCGCGTGATCAAGTCATCATGGTTTGTGATGTCCCAGAGTGTGGATATCGAGCTTCAGCAGAGGATTGAGGCCTCCACTTCCCAGAGAGTCATGGGAGTTGTAGTTGAGCAACATCTGGAGAGGCATGGATACTTATGGACTGATCAATCCCTCGCTGTGACACTTTAAATTAGGAATAGACCAATTTATCAGTGAACTACAGATATCGGTATCTGTTCTTTTTATTGTCCAATACCTGGACAGGTTGGCTCGCTGCAGCCACGACACCTGAGGTCCCACAGAACGGTGCCAGTTTGGGGCCTCTCCCACAGCAGGGTGACGGCTGAATTCCGGGGGGGTCTAGTGATTCCCCCAGTATTTCTGGTACCTATTTCCTCCAGCAGGGGTCAGCAACCTTGGCCCTCCAGATTTTTTTGGAACTACAATTCCCATGAGGCTCTTGGAACCTAATGAGTTTCTGAATGTCATGGCCGAATGTATTTCCAAAACATGTGGAGGTCCGAAGTTGCCAACACCCCCCCCCCCCCCCCCTTACATACAGGGCCACATGAGGGATCGTTGTGGAAGCTGGAGTCTAGATACGGCCATATTGGTTGTAAAAATGAAAGGATTTCTTTTTAAGTGGACGCGGTGCAAGTTTTAAAACCTTTATTAAACTCCTTCAGTTAAACACCCAAATCTGAAATTATCGGTCCGTCCGTACTTTAATTGCTGCCTTCTCGCTGTCCGGTCATTGAGATTGTTTGCCTTTATTTGTATCATAATCCTGTGGTTGTTTGTGCAGAGGATTCTGGGATTATCTGCGGTCTGTGCTTCATGTAACCCGCAGACGGTGTGAGTCGGGATCTGACGTGCACGATATGAATGACCCCACCCCCCTCATACGTTTGAACGTTCTGTAAAGCCGCGGTGTTTCCGCTCGGCTGGCGCGCTGTAATCTCCTTCCCCCATCGGCGTTTCATGTGGGGCCCCTGAGCTTTGAAGTCGTGTCTGTTTGCTGACGCGGCTGTTCTCGTGTAATTCTCCCGTTTTGATGTTTTCCCAGTGGATCGCGGGCATAAACTTTCTGAGCAGATTGTGATCGGCACGCCGGGTACCGTGCTGGACTGGTGCACCAAGCTGAGGTTTATCGATCCCAAGAAGATCAAGGTGTTTGTGCTCGATGAAGCCGATGTGATGATCGCTACGCAGGGACACCAAGATCAGAGCATCCGAATCCAGAGGTGAGCTCCAGCCCTTGCACCTGCGTTCCACCTGTTCTCTGGTTAACCCTGCGCCAATTACACCTGTCATCACTTGGTTTTCTCGGCGTTCACTCGCTTTCTGGGTTTGTTTTCCTTTGTTTCGGCTCTCGGGCGCTGCTTGCGTTTTATATATTCCATATCTGGGTGACAGACGCATCCTGTAATGAGGCACCGAGGTGTCTATGTTCCTCACCGCTCTGTATGTTCCTTGCAGGATGCTGCCGCATGACTGCCAGATGCTCTTCTTTTCGGCCACATTTGAGGAATCCGTGTGGAAATTTGCACAGAAAGTCGTCCCTGAACCAAATATCATCAAACTGAAACGGGAAGAGGAGACCCTGGACACAATCAAGCAATACTACGTGATGTGCAACAGCCGGGACGAGAAGTTTCAGGCTCTCTGTAACCTGTACGGCTCCATCACCATCGCACAAGCCATGATCTTCTGCCACGTGAGTCCTCACCTTCACAAGGAGCTCTGGGGCGGCTGAATGTCTGGGGGTGCTGTTTTGGAATGGGGGGTCTTATACCATGACTATTGGCATTTTTTTTTTAAAGAGACCACCCTTGACTTTTAATGTAGACTCGGAAGACCGCATCTTGGTTGGCCGGTGAGCTGTCCAAGGAGGGTCACGAGGTGGCTTTGCTCAGCGGGGAGATGATGGTGGAGCAGAGGGCGGCTGTGATCGAGCGCTTCAGAGAAGGCAAAGAGAAGGTCCTCGTCACGACCAACGTGTGCGCCAGAGGTGAGGGTTCAGGGTCACTTTCTCCATACATCTGGGCTCTAAGGGGTTTGCACACCCCCCCCCCCCAACTGTAATCAGAAACGATACGGGACAATCGGCAAACCCTGTTACAGTAACAACTCACTAACATATCATCATCGCTCTGCAGGCAAAGGGCTCAGAGCTGTTTACAAACGCGAAGTGGCCAAAGAATAGAAAACCTATTTATAACATGAGAGAAGCTGCTGGATTAGCGCCTGCGCCGTAAAATCACGCTAAAACGGGGACGCTAAGGAGAAACCTGCCAGCGCACATTATCCACCTCAGCATCCACGTTTTAACGCGATAAATGTAATGTGGCCCAAAATCTTTAGCGAGGCTGTGGGGGGTAGCGGAGAGGACGGAATATGCATTGTTTATTTGGCCTCGCCAGAACCCCTTTCCAGTCCTCCTTTCTTGCGCGTCTCCTTTGCTAAACTCACCGCGTCTTTAACAGGTGAACTACAGTTTCCTGTGTGTCCGTCAGGTCATTTTAAAGCTGTTCCGCAGCAGTCACGGCTTGGATTACTGACTCTGTGCATGACTAAGGCTAAACGTCACATTTTGTTCTTTGTGCACTGAAGTGGTTTAATAAAGCTGTTGTGTGGAATACGCCGGTGCAGCACACGTTTTTTCTGTCTGGATACATTTTGGGGAAGCGGACCCCTTCAGAGGAGCGTCTGGTGGACTGGAGGTGCTCCCTGCGGTGGATAGTGCAGCTCTGTTTTTGGTTGGTGTCATTACGCAGTTTGTCCCCTGCATGTTTATTGTACAGTGCTGTGGAATATGTTGGCGCTATATAGATAAGTCACTTAAATTGCAAACATGTGACTTGGTGTTTCCTGTCTGATCTGTAAGGAGGGGCCGCAGTATGTGTGAGATTCGTGGACCTGAATAGTTTCTCTTGATGGTCGTCCCTGATGCTCTGAGCTTTGCACGTGGTTTTTAGCGCGTCTGTCCCTTTAAGTCTGTGTCAGACTCCGCAGGACACGTCTCGTCTTATTCTTTTTTTTTTTTTTAGGCATTGACGTGGAGCAAGTCTCCGTGGTGATGAACTTCGACCTTCCAGTGGACAAAGATGGGAACCCAGACAACGAGACGTATCTGCACCGCATCGGGCGCACGGGGCGATTCGGCAAGAGAGGCCTGGCCATCAACCTGATCGACAGCAAGCACAGCATGAACATCCTCACGAGGATCCAGCAGCACTTCAGTACGTCCTGCACCTTGCCCCCTCTTTGCCCGCATGGTAAAGGGATAAGTTTGCCTCACCGCCTCCATGTTCCAGAATCTTTGAGGCCTGCTGAGGATTTTGGGACTTGTAGTTCCAGTTGTCTCATTACCCAGATATTGTCTCGTGGTGGGAATTAGTCGTGAGGTGGACGCGCTCCTGCAGACTCAGACATCCAAAATAATGAACGCGGACTCTGAGTTGGGGGCTTGGGTTGCTCCCCTTTAAGGACTGTTGATGGTCCGGTGCGGTGATTGCATTAATCCGTCCTTTGGGCTTTATTCCGCCATTGCAGGCCACCATGACCCGGCACTGACCTACCTGTCCAGCCGTGTCCAGGTACGCTGCGTTACATTGGGGCAGTCGGTCCTATCTGACGGGCAGAAGGCTCCCCCTGCTGGCCAGAAAGCATTATGTGTGATTTTTAGTTTGGGCCGACCCGTCAGAGGTGCTGAGACTTAAAGGGCACAATCTGCAAACGAATTCTGTTTGCAAAAAAGGAAATCCCTTTTGCATGGCTCCAGAATATGAGCAGGTGGGGTTAAACCTGATCTCGGGCAGCTGCAGGAGCTTCTGAAGGTCGTATTAAGAGGGATTGTATTCCTTTTGTAGGCCACAAAACAGCTGGGGGGGTGAGAATCTGAAACAAGGTTTTGGGGGTGACGGCTACCCGTCTGCAAACTTTATGGTTTAGCTAATGAAGCCGATGTATGACTTATTAACCCCTTCAGAAGCAGGTCCCGTCAGGTCGCTAGATCGGCCATGTTTTCCTGGTCACATATTACGGTATCATGCAGAGGGGGAGCACAGGGAAAAGTGCTGCCCTGCAACATGTAGAATTCATATGCTGCAGGAAGGAAATCAAGGCACATCACCTGGGATTCCTTACCTGCAGTGTATGGATTATACATGCTACGGGGTGGCATTTTTCATGCACGGCCTCATAGGATGTTTTTGTTTTACTCGGGTGTTATTTTTTATTTTCCCTCTTTTTAGATAAGAAGATTGAAAAACTGGACACGGACGATATAGACGAGCTGGAAAAAATCGCCAACTGAAGCGTCACCTCCTTCTACTCTTCACCAGTGTCGCTTTACCGAGGCGTCCCCCCTCCAGCTCAGACGTGTCCGTCACGACCTCTGAACAAGCTGGAAGGACTGGGTGAAGATACGTACGAAGTGATGGTTTTTAGACTAGCCTTAAAGCCCTTGTTTAAACTCAGAACATCTAGCAAGACTTGCACAAAGGGGGGACATTATAACCCCCCCCCCCCCATCCCACCCAATGACCCAGACCCAAACTTCACCAATAAGGGAGGGGGGAGATAACGGGAGCCGTTTCAGTATCTTCTGCTTGCGTTCGATGCAACTTGCATATTAGGGGGGGGGGGGGATTTCGCTGGTCATGCAGAGACTGATCCTCCCTGCCGGCTCTACAGATCCTCTATTTCTAGCAGGGTTGTTAACCCGGCTCTGAGACATCTGTCCCCATACAGTCTTAAATCAACTCGGGTGACGCCCCTCCCCGTTAAACGCCCCTCCCATTACACGCCCAGCTGTGCACCGCGACGCTTCGAGAAATCCGAAGCGTTAATTTTTACATTTTAGCATTTATTTGGGTTTAAATCTGCTTCAGGACAAGAAGCAAAACCGATCCTTTTACCGAGTAAAATAAATTGATTTAATCTGCGCCTAAAGTTATTTTAGGAAACACAAACCCTTTTAATTAGTTTATCGAATTGGAGGAGGACTGAGCGGCCTAAAGAGACGGGCGGGGGGAGGGGTGAGGGCTCCTGCTGCTCGTTTGCTTTAATTGCTGAAACTTTTTATTTTGAAATAAAGAATGTGTGATACCTTCACCCGGCCTTCCATGTCTGCGTCTTCTATCTGGCAGGTCACGAGTCACACGGATATAACCCGACCCCTCCCCGTCACAAATCAGATATAACCCGACCCCCTCCCCGACACAAATCACACAGATATAACCCGACCCCTCCCTGACACAAATCACACAGATACAGTTGTGTTCAAAATTATTCAACCCCCAATGCTGTAAAGGGTTTTAGGGAATTTAGTGACATTTGTAATTGTATTCAGAATGAAATCCTACAAGGACTTTTTAAAGAACCAAATGCAACTAAAATGACATCAATTGGTTTTGTAATACAGTAGTAAATGTTTCTTTTGTGAATTCTTCATTGACACAATTATTCAACCCCTTAAAGACTACCACTCTGAAGAACAGAGGTTCATTCAAGTGTTTTCAATCAGGTATTGAAAACACCTGTGGATGTCACGGAGCAGCAATAAAGCATAATAAGCACCAATTAGGCAGCTTTAAAATGACTGTGATACTCAGCTCCTTCTAGACATTTACTGGTGTGGTTACAAACATGGTGAAGTCAAGAGAATGGTCCAGGAAGACAAGAGAAGAGGTGATTACTCTTCACAGGAAGGGCAATGGCTATAAGAAGATTGCAAAGATGTTAAACATACCAAGAGAGACCATAGGAAGCATCATTCGCAAATTCAAGGCAAAGGGCACTGTTGAAACGCTACCTGGTCGTGGCAGAAAGAAGATGCTGACTTCGACTGCTGTGCGCTACCTGAAGCGTAGAGTGGAGAAAAGTCCCCGTGTGACTGCTGAGGAACTGAGAAAAGATTTGTCAGATGTGGGTACTGAAGTTTCAGCTCAGACAATACGGCGCACACTGCGTAATGAAGGCCTCCATGCCAGAACTCCCAGGCGCACCCCCTTGCTGTCTCCAAAGAATAAGAAGAATCGACTGCAGTATGCCAAAAGTCATGTGGACAAACAGAAGTTTTGGGATAGTGTTCTGTGGACTGATGAAACAAAATTAGAACTGTTTGGGCCCATGGATCAACGCTATGAAGAAAAGAACACCTTGCCTACTGTGAAGCATGGCGGGGGGTCAATCATGCTTTGGGGCTGTTTTGCTCCTGCAGGTACAGGGAAGCTTCACCGTGTGCAAGGTACCATGAATTCTCTTCAGTACCAGGAGATATTGGATGACAATGTGATGTAGTCCGTCACAAACCTGAGGCTTGGGAGACGTTGGACCTTTCAACAGGACAATGATCCCAAGCATACCTCCAAGTCCACTAGAGCATGGTTGCAGATTAAAGGCTGGAACATTTTGGAGTGGCCATCGCAGTCATCTGACTTAAATCCGATTGAGAACCTCTGGGACTTAAAGAAAGCAGTTGCAGTTCGCAAGCCTAAGAATGTGACTGAACTGGAGGCTTTTGCCCATGACGAATGGACGAAGATACCCGTAGATTGCTGCAAGACACTTGTGTCAAGCTATGCTTCACGTTTAAAAGCTGTTATAACTGTAAAAGGATGTTGTACTAAGTACTAAGATTGAATGTCACTTGGGGGTTGAATAAAACTGATAATGATGTGAGCACAGAAAAGACATTTGTGCTTATTTCATTATAAATGTTATGTTATATTTGTCTGACCTACACGTGCCTCTTTGATTTAATTGTAAGCAAGATGACTGAATGATCAAAATCAATGTCAAACTGGCCAAAACACTCAATTTCAGTGGGGGTTGAATAATTTTGAACACAACTGTATAACCCGACCCCCTCCCTGACACAAATCACACAGATACTGTATTGCCAAAAGTATTGGCTCACCTGCCTTGACTCGCATATGAATTTAACCCTTTCACTGCTGAAGACGTGTGGGACACGTCCTCATTGATGCACGTTGCATGCTGAGGACGTGCCCCACACGTCATCAGCTGTGCGGGACCCCCGGCAGAGATACTCACCTCTCTGTCCGGGGTCCCACGGCGTTCTGACTTCAGCGTCCTCAGACGCTGAAGTCAAGCGCCTCCCGGCGTAAATGACGTCATCGCGCCATGCGCGATGACGTCATTTCCAGGCGACCCCCCCCCGGCAATGCCGGGAGATAGCCTGGAAGGGAGGGGGGGGATCCGTTCGGATCCCTCTCCCTCCCGATCGGGAAGGAGCAGCGGTAAAAGCCAGGCACCGCTTAAAAGGGGAGAGTCTCCCCTTTTAAGCGATGCCTGGCTTTAACCCCTCAAGTGCTGGGCTGCACTTCAGCGCCTTGCGGCGCCGAAGTGCAGCCTATCTCCGGTGGGGGCCGCCATCTTGGATGGCGGCTCCGCCCCCGGGACTCCCCTCGCTGTCTGACGTCATCACGCATAGCGTGATGACGTCAGATAGCCGGGGAACCCCTAGCTGCCGGGGATTTCCCAAGGAAATCCCCTGGTGGAGATAGGGGGTTCACAAGAACCCCCTATCTCCAGAACCGTGGGAGCTAGGGGGTCATGGAGGGTGTCATTTGAAAGGCCTGAGCATGGCCTTTCGAATGATACCCAACATGACTAGGTAAAAAGTAAAAAAAAAAAAAGATAAAAAAAAATATTAAAATAATAAATAAATTTAAAAAAATAAATAAAAAAAAAAGTTTTTTTTTTTGTGTTGTTTTTATTAATGCAGCAATATTGTTCACATTTCAATTATAATGTGAACAATGATGCTGCACTAATGATTTTTTTCTATGGGGTGCGTTTGCTAAAAATCACGTAATTCCCCCCCCCAAAAAAAGTAACAAGTCCCCATTTTTTTGTACAAGCGCACCCCATAGAAAACATAACCGCAAACGCTCATGTGAAAAAAAACACTTTACACACTGCAGATGATTAAAAATTCAATTTTTATTGTATTTTTTGTTATAATATGCAGGCAGGTCATGACGTATACATATAAAAATTATATATTATGAATCTGCGTAGTCTGCCGGAAAGAACGATATATAATATGTCTGGGTCATTTATTAAAATGTGGCTTCAAATCGCGTTTAAACATGATGAGCGAAAGTGGTAAAAATGAGCTCAGCACACAGGCGTGAAATGCCTCAGCAGTGAAGGGGTTAAGTGACATCCCATTCCTAATCCATAGGGTTCAATATAACGTCGCTCGACCCTTTGCAGCTGTAACAGCTTCATCTCTTCTGGGAAGGCTGTCCACAAGGTTTAGGAGGGTGTTTATGGGAATTTTTCACCATTCTTCCAGAAGCACATTTGTGAGGTCACACACTGTTGGACGAGAAGGCCTGGCTCTCAGTCTCCGCTCTAATTCATCCCAAAGGTGTTCGATCGGGTTGAGGTCAGGACTCTGTGCAGGACAGTCAAGTTCATCCACACCAGACTCTGTCATCCATGTCTTTATGGACCTTGCTTTGTGCACTGGTGCACGGTCATGTTGGAAGAGGAAAACTCCAAACTGTTCCCACAAAGTTGGGAGCATGGAATTGTCCAAAATGTCTTGGTATGCTGAAGCATTCAGAGTTCCTTTCACTGGAACTAAGGGCCAAGCCCAGCTCCTGAAAAACAACCCCACACCATAATCCCCCCCCACCACCAAACTTTACACTTGGCACAATGCAGTCAGACAAGTACCGTTCTCCTGGCAACCGCCAAACCCAGACTCATCCATCAGAGTGCCAGATGGAGAAGCGCGATTCGTCACTCCAGAGAACGCGTCTCCACTGCTCTAGAGTCCAGTGGCGGCGTGCTTTACACCACTGCATCTGACGCTTTGCATTGCACTTGGTGATGTATGGCTTGGATGCAGCTGCTCGGCCATGGAAACCCATTCCATGAAGCTCTCTGCGCACTGTTCTTGAGCTAATCTGAAGGCCATATGAAGTTTGGAGGTCTGTAGCGATTGACTGCAGAAAGTTGGTGACCTCTTCGCACTATGCGCCTCAGCATCCGCTGACCCCGCTCCGTCAGTTTACGTGGCCTATCACTTCGTGGCTGAGTTGCTGTCGTTCCCAAACACTTCCACGTTCTTATAATACAGGTGACTGTGGAATATTTAGGAGTGAGGACATTTCACGACAGGATGCCACCTGTGCACCAAATCCTATCACAGTTCCACGCTGGAATTCACTGAGCTCCTGAGAGCGACCCATTCTTTCACAAATGTTTATAAAAACAGTCTGTATGCCTAGGTGCTTGATTTTATACACCTGTGGCCATGGAAGTGATTGGAACACCTGATTCTGATTATTTGGACAAGTGAGCCAATACTTTTGGCAATATAGTGTGTAACCTGTCCCCCCCCCCCCCATACAGTTGGTATTCTTGGTTGCGCAGTGAAAGGTTTGCTGTATATTTATGTTGTGTGCAGGGTGATGCTATTAATTGCATGTGGTTTTTAAAAGGAAAAAATAGGTGCTGCTATTTTCTTAGTAATAACCTGGTGGGGGGCACAATGCAGGACCCCCTGCTCAAAAAATGACCGTGTATGTTTCCGGTTCAGCTGGTTTATAATGTAGTGCGGTGTTTTGTCATTTAATTTTCTCCGGGAGGTGTCCGAGTATTTAAATTTGCTTATTTTGGGGAGCGTGTTTCTCCAGCGCCTCATTGGTTAACCCTGCCTGGATCTCTTCCTTTCACATCGGGTCACAGGAAACCCTCTGAACCCCATTATTAAAAGAAATGCCCCAATCCGGGACTTCTGGAACAATCACTGTATAAACGGACGGGTTTAGCAGAGCCTGGAAGAACATCTAATGCTGCCCCTGCGTGTGAACTCCGCCACGGCACATTATATCGACAGAGAAAGACCATCTAAAGAATCAAAATGTGTTTTATTAAGTGCAACTTCTTATTTTACGAGACAGGCACATAGTGTAATCACTGCACGGCAAAGCGAAACGCGGAGGCTTCCATAAGTAAATACTGAATGTGTGGCACTCGCCCGCCTTCCCAGAGAAGCTTCCGGAGCTCAGGCTGGAACAAACAGGATCATAATGTATATTATGTGGGGGGAGGGGCACTTTGGGAACCCCCCCCCCCCATACTGCAAAAAACGAATATACAGGTTAGAGGAATGAAAAATGCCGAGCACCCCCCCCCCCCGACTGTGGAAAATGATAAAAAAAATCAAGATGGATATTACTTTCCTTTTTCGACCAAAAAATCCATTTCTCCGTTTAGTGAATGACCCCCCCCTCTGGCTACAATACGCAGCTTGCTGATTCCATCTCCTTATACAGATTATAGGACGTCCTAAATGTGTTGGGATTTCCCTAAATTCATTTTCTCGCGGTAAAATGAGAATTCACACCATGTTTATCCATTATTTACTTTCTGCCCTTTATCGCATTATTTAAATGAAGAGTCCGCGGACTTCTGACCTAATCGCACGCGCTTTACTTACCAGCTGGGGCCCTGCACTGGCTCCGCCTCTTTCATGCGACAGAGCTGGCGAGTAAAGCGCGGTGTTTATGTCCACAGACGTCATCCGTAAACTCTACCTTTTAAAGAGGAAAACTCCCATAAAAGTGGGAAATAAAATAGTGTGAGGAAAATACCCGTTTTTTAACATTAAAAATTGATTTTGGGAAACGTCAAAACCGAGTCTTTTAAATCTGGTGTCGGCAAACGCCGCTGTGCTGGGATTGGAGCTGCAGGAGAGCCGGCGCATCCATTCAAGCTCCATTGTGGGCAACGTTTCAGCTGCGCCAGCGACCTTTACCATGTCTAAATGCTCGATAAAGACTCTCAGGGTTATTCGGAGAGAGGTGAAAAGCAGGAACATAAGGATATTTTGACCTAGAATTTTCCATTCTCCAGTCATTCTCCTGCTTTTCACCTCTCTCTGAATAACCCTGTAAGTGTCTGATTTTTTTTTTTTTTATTCCAAACAAGACTGAGCTTTTTAGGAAATCTACCAGCATTCCTTTCTTCTGTACCCATTGTACAGCACTACAGAACCTGTTGGCGATTCACAAAAACTTGTAACTGTGTAACTAAGCATTGGGGAGCTTCTGTGACCAACCTCTGCTGAGTTTAACCCGGAGTGGATTTTCGGTGGCGTGTTAGGTGTGCCTGGCATGGATAAAGGCCGCTGGTACAGCCGAAACGTTGCCCACAATAGAGTCTAATAAATTGCCACACTTTTGGATTGAAGCTCCGGCTGTCCTACATTAGAGGTCAGCAACCTTAGTCCTCCCAGATGATTTGGAACTACATCTCCCATGATGCTGAGACATAACATCCAGGAGCTGCGCTTCAGTCTGCATTATTTAATGCAGTGTTTTATTTTAATGCATTATTCCTGTTTGTTTTAGAATTATCAATATAAAACAAGGCAAAAGAAATATATAAAAAAATAAAGTGTACACACACAATGTTTCCATAATATATAGGGATGGTATATTACCGTGAGTATACTATCCCTATATATTTTGGAAACATTGTGTGCGTACACTGTTTTTTATTTTTTTGATATTTTTGTGGTGTCATTTTGGTTGCCGAATGGTAGATGCAACAATACTGAGCGACCTTTTCAATACTGTTATCCAGATCCCTGTGGAGAGTAAGGCTCGGGTCAGACAAGCGTAGTGTTCACGTCCGTGATGGCGCCTAAAAGTACGTCCGTGATCACATGACAGCCCAGCGGAGCCTGACACACTAAGTACATCCGCACTGAACTGCGGACACACAACGGCCGCGGCCCACGGACACAAGGCAGGCAAGAACGTACAACCCCTAGAACGGCCGCACAAGGTGCGCTGCGTCCGCAACGCCTGCATAGCTTTGTGTGTGAGTGATGGAACGTGGTCAGACTGACTGCATTTATACGTCCAGCATTTTTCACGGATAAAATGGTTTTGCATTTTATTTTCCCTGCTACATCTGTCAAAATATATGTCCGTGAATAAAGGACTGTGTGGCCACGACTGCGTCTTCTGTACTAACGTACAGGGACGTACAGTCCCTAGAAATCACGCTCATCTGACCCTATCCTTAGCGCTACTCGTACAGATTATATTTTATAAAGCAAGGCTGTGTAAAATAAATAAATAACTTATTCAATGTGCAATTAAAGAGACCAAAGCAAAATGATCCAATATAGTCTGTCATCTTCCATGTATGAAGACCCAGAAATAATCAAAACATTGACCGAAAACCAACCGATTTAATCACAAATGGAGCAATCAAAAGATTAGCGCAAGTGTGTATATATGATCTGATGTTACGGCTTTCTCAGAGTCTTTATCTCTTTAGGCTCAGAAAGAGCTGAAACGTCAGACCATGATTAAAGGCAATTTTTAATGATTATTTAATACAACTTTTTTTTTTACTCCTTTTTGATAGTCCCTAACTGCAGCATCCATATACAATCTTTTATATATCTTAAGCTTTCGAGCAGGGTCCTCCCTTCTGTTCCATGTGTGTGTAACATTTATGTATATTTGTTGTTTTGTTTCTCCCGTTGTACAGCGCTAAGGAATTTGTTGGCACTTTATAAATACTTGTAACTGTGTATTTATGTATATTTATATAGTCCAATAAAAAAGGTATCACTACAGACTACTATACTCGTGATTATATATATATCTCCGAACATTCTGCGGAAATCATGACTCTCCATATATACACAAGCAATAGCTCCAATACCAAACAAATCTATGCAATTGACCGTGTAATACAGCCGATGATTGGCCGCGGTGGCATATACACACAAGAAACAAAAACAATATACAAGAGATCTGTGCAATATAAGGAGCTGCTCAGCAAGCGGCAACCAGGGACCCCGATGTTTCAGCGTATTGCCTTTGACGAGGTAACCCTTATATATATAGATTTTGGTCAGGTGCATATGGGCATCTTTTAATGTTTATTTAATAAACCATTGTTTTTACTTTTATATTGAAGTCCTGGAGTACGTCCTTTCTTTTCGGTTTGTGTATGATCTACTGGACTTTGCACCCAGGCATTTTTGTCTTTATATGGCCTCAGCAGGTTGCCACTGTTTTTCGATGGAATATATATATATATATATATATACACTCCTGATAATCTTTTGCTCCATTTGTGATTAAATTGGCTTTTGGTCAATGTTTTGATTATGGGTCTTGATATATGCAAGATGTCAGAATATATTGGTTTGGTCTCTGCATATTGTTTATGGATATAAAGTCATTGTTTACACAGTGGTGCATCGTGTCTGGTTTATATTGCGTATTCGGGTTTATTGGGTAGCCGTTGGGGTTTATTTACCACCAGTGTGCAGCATTTTATAATTACTCATCCCATGATGCTCAGCCAGAACACTTTCTTTTCTTTGGGGGAGGCTGGTGACATGTCGCATGCAGTAGTGACCGGACACAGAGCTCTGCAGGTGCTATGTAACGGGTGTTCCAGCTTTTTGGGGGAGGCCGGTGACCTGTCGCATGCAGCAGTGACCGGACACAGAGCTCTGCAGGGGCTGCGCCAGAGTTCTGGGAGAAGCAAGTCTTTATGCTTTGGTGTCGGGTCCTGTTGGCATTTACTCTTTTTGCCCGTCACCGGCTGAGTGCACCTTCCACAGGTGATCATTTAAGCCAGGTTTGAAGAAGAGATGCAGCAGTGTCTGCTCTCATGGCATTCACTGAGTTTAACCAAGGCCTGAGCTTTACCTCTTATATGCGACAAGGTAATCCTCTCCTTGGACCAAGACTCACCAGGACATGATACCTGGTCTTGTCAGTCCCTTTCTCTTTGGATGCACAGCACTGACTTATTGAGGATCCCACACTCCTGGAGGGTCAGGTGAAGGTCTGGGAAGCTCCTCCTGGGCACTTCCATGGCCTCCACGCTGCATTTCTTGCAAGACGTGCCGGTCTTCTCCTCGGCCACAGCCAACACGACATGTAAAGTGTCTGTGGGGCGGAAGTACCGCTCGAACCTCTGGCCAGTGTGGGTTCTGATAGCTAGGAGCAGCCGGGGCTCGTGGTCAGACGGTTCTTGCAGGTTCAGGGGAACTTTCAGCAGCTCCGGCTTTTTGGTGGGAGAGATCACTTGTGAACTCACCGGAACTGGTGAGACAACTTCTCTGGCCTCGGGTGTGTGGCCACGACCGGCCCCTGCAGAGTGCACCTGCTCCCGGTACAGAGATTTGACATGTCGCTCACGGGCTCCGCTTCCGAGTCGCATAGAACCAATCTGTCTGGGCAGGTCCTCTGCTTCCGCTTGCCCTGGACTCCTGGTGACCCCGATGGAAGGGAGGACTCTGTATCGGTTGAGTGATGCGGAGGGCGGCCTGGCCGCGACCTGATGCAGTAGCTCGGGAACATCGTTTTGGGGTATCCTGGGGCTGGTGGGGACTCGAGCCGTGGGTGGACGGGGAGGTGGTGGTGAGATGCTGCAGGTATACTCCTCCACATTATGGGTGAAGGTTTGGGGGGTGGTCCTAGTGCGACCTTTGGCAGATTTTGGTCTGGTAACATGCATTCTATGGAGGTGGGCTCCAGAGCTGGGGACACTGACACCAGAGGGGGCCAAGGCCATCTCCCCCTTTACAGGACCTGCAAAAAACAGACACACATTAGAGTAAGAAAATAGAATGATGCAGAAAATATCATGACTCCATGTGCCCTTCCCCCAAACCCCTTCTAAGGCTCCATCCCCCTAAATATGGCTCCCTGTGACCCCTTAACCCATCCCCCAAATATATCCATGTGCCCCCTTAACCCATCCCCAAATATATCCATGTGTCCTTTAACCCATCCCCAAATATATCCATGTGCCCTTTAACCCATCCCCAAATATATCCATGTGTCCCTTAACCCATCCCCAAATATATCCATGTGCCCCCTTAACCCATCCCCAAATATATATCCATGTGCCCCCTTAACCCATCCCCAAATATATCCATGTGCCCCTTAACCCACCCCCCAAATATATATCCATGTGCCCCCTTAACCCATCCCCAAATATGGCTCCGTCTCCCGTCAGGTTATATGTGGCCCCTCTCGGTCACTTTGTTCCTCATTGGGGTCTGTCCCCCTCGTTCCTCCTTCATACCTCTCCTTCAGCCGCTCCCCTGGTCGCCATCAACCTTTAGGCTTTCCGGCTAGTAAACAACCGTCCGTTACCCGTGGCAACCGACGCTCAGGACGCTGTCTATTGACGTCATCGCGTGGAGGAGCGCAGGTGCAGTTGTTATGGAGGAAGAGATGTCGCCGCTGTGAAAGCAAGCGGACATGTTTCCGGTGGGAAAAGCATTCGTTGGCTGCAATAAAAACAGAAGGTGGTGGAAACGTTGTCCTTCTTCCATTTCCTAAAAGGGCCACTGTCACACACTGATTCCGAAGCCCAGGGATCAGAGCTCAGAAAGCTGATAACCAGGGGCAGAGTGTGACCCGGATTTTAATAAAATCTCTCTCTATATGTAGCACAAACATATGCTGCAGTGCTGTACAAAAGTCACAAAACTCCTACCACTAAAACGCGAAAATAAAACCTACACTAGTGATGTCATCATTATTCTATGATCTCACACCTCACAGGTGTCCCTGAACGAGAGGCGCAGGCTCTATTGTATAACACCCCTCAAGGCTTTTTAGGGGCTCCTCCATATATTCAGGGTGTGCGGGTGTGTTTTATGGGGTTCCTCCATATATTCAGGGTGTGCGGTGTGTTTTATGGGGTTCCTCCATATATTCAGGGTGTGCGGGTGTCTTTTTAGGGGCTCCTCCATATATTCAGGGTGTGCGGGTGTGTTTTATGGGGTTCCTCCATATATTCAGGGTGTGTGGGTGTTTTTTTAGGGGTTCCTCCATATATTCAGGGTGTGCGGGTGTCATTTTAGGGGTTCCTCCATATATATACAGGGTGTGCGGGTGTCTTTTTAGGGGTTCCTCCATATATTCAGGGTGTGCGGGTGTCTTTTTAGGGGTTCCTCCATATATTCAGGGTGTGCGGGTGTGTTTTTAGGGGCTCCTCCATATATTCAAGGTGTGTGGTGTGTTAGGGTTCCTCCATATATTCAGTGTGCGGTGTGTTTTTAGGGGCTCCTCCATATATTCAGGGTGTGCGGGGGTTTTTAGGGCTCCTCCATAATTCAGGGTGTGCGGCTTGTCTTTTTAGTGGCTCCTCCATATATTCAGGGTGTTGGTGTGTTTTAGGGGTTCCTCCATATATTCAGGGTGTGTGGGTGTTTTTTTAGGGGTTCCTCCATATATTCAGGGTGTGCGGGTGTGTTTTTGGTTCCTCCATATATTCAGGGTGTGTGGGTGTCTTTTTAGGGGCTCCTCCATATTCAGGGTGTGCGGTGTGTTTTAGGGGTTCCTCCATATATTCAGGTGTGCGGGTGTCTTTTTAGGGGTTCTTCCATATATTCAGGTGTTATAGCTGACTATACTAAACCTGTGCTATCACTTTAACTAGTGGCTCCGCCCAGGATGACACAGGTCAGAGGGCACAGCAGCCATCTTCAGGGTCAGTTAGTGTGATGCAGTTATGAAGGCAGATGTATGATCCTGTGTTCCTGCAGTTATCCAAGCCTGTATATAACAGTAAGTGTCCTGCAATAAAGCAATGGTGAACCTGACAGCCCAGCCTCATATCTGAACAAGCAGAGATCATAACAGTGGCGACGAGAATGAGATTTGTAAAGTCTGCTCAGCCTGAAGTAAGAAAAAAAAAAAAAAAAAAACAGGGATTGAAAGCCAGATAAAGCACACACTGCCATCCAGCAGCAAGATCATGGCACTGATAGGCACATTAACAGAGTTTGATGGAGAGAAAACTTCCTGGAGCTCCTGGCTGAGAGATTAGAGCAGTACTTCAGTGCTAACACCATACCCCCTGAGAGACAGTAACACCCCTGAGAGACAGGTAACACCCCTGAGAGACAGGTTGCAGTGTTTCTCACAGCCGTGGGGCTAACACATATGACACTCTAAGAGACCTTCTATTCCCTGAGAAACCAGCAAGCAAGGCTCTACAGGAACTCCTGAAACTATTAGAGGATCACTTTCAGCCAAAACCGCTGGAAATTGCAGAAAGATTTCGTTTTTATCAACGGCAGCAGCAGCGGGCGAAGATATTAAAGCCTATGTGGTGGCCCTTCGCAAATTGGCCTCCACCTGTTCATTTGGGGAGTACCTACCGACAGCTTTGAGAGACAAGTTTGTCCTGGACTGAATAGTGAAACGATTCAAAGGAAACTTCTGACAGAAAAGGGACTCACCCTTACAAGCGCAGTTGAGATAGCATCAGTCATGGAGATGGCTGTCAGGGATACGGAGGAATTGCACCCTCAGATTCACAAAGAAGGGGTGAAAGAGGACGTTTTCAGAACCGCAGTTGCTACAGCCAACTGGAGCTACAGACCCAAACCCACGCCAGCTTGTTACCGGTGCGGTAATACAGACCACGACTCCAAAATCTGTCGGTTTAAGGATCAACCTTGTCATCAATGTGGAAAAATGGGCCATCTCCAACGGGTTTGCCGTAATAGGAATGTACGAGGACAAAAGCCGCAGTACCCTAAGAAGAAGACTTACAAGGTACAGAAATTGACATCATCTTCATCTGACTCAGACAACGATGAGGCATTACATAGTTTATCTATACATCGTATACACTCGTCACACCCTGCAATGACAGTACAAGTAACCATTGAAGGGAAGAGACTAAAGATGGACGTTGATACAGGAGCTGCAGTGTCAGTTATCACACAAAAACAGTGGAAACATCTTCAGATCCAGGCAACTGTCCGTCCCACTCCAATAAAGCTGCAGACCTACTCAATGCAAGTACTCCATCCACTTGGTTTTGCAAAGGTAATGGTATCATACAAGGGCCAGACAAAGAGACTACCACTATATATCCTGAGAAACGGAGGACCGCCTCTCTTTGGCAGAGATTGGATCACTCATCTGGAATGCCAGATATCATCAAGAATCCTTGCAACACCCTGACCGTTCCGTCAGGACATGATGATGGATGGGTGGAATCCTTAAAACAGCGTTTCCCTGAGGTTTTCGTTGACGAGTTAGGGAAAATCAAAAATGACTGTGTAGGCTCAAGCTGAAACCGGATGCTCATCCCAAATTCTTCAAGGCTCGACAGTACCGTTTGCCCTTAGAGCGGGAGTGGACGCTGAACTAATCCGGCTAGAAGAACAGGTGTCATTTCCAAGGTAGAGCGCAGTGCTTGGGCATCACCTATTGTTCCAGTAAAGAAATCAAATGGTGAATTGCGCATCTGTGGGGATTTTCGCATGGTGCTGAATAGCCAACTGGAGGTTGACCAGTATCCTCTACCCAGAGTAGATGACATTTTCGCTTCACTTGCGGGGACAAAAGTTCACCAAGATTGATCTACGACAAGCTTACTTACAGTTTGAGGTCCACCCCTCTTCTCGAAAATACCTCACCATTAACACTCACAGGTTTGTACGAATACAATCGAATGGTGTTTGGCATTGCATCTGCACCAGCCATCTGGCAAAGAAAGATGGATGAAATTTTAGCAGACATTCCCTTCACTCAGTGTCTATTAGACGACATGCTCATCACTGGTCGCACGGACCAAGAACACGAGCAGAATGTAGAGCTCGTTTTACAAAGACTTCAGGACCAAGGTCTCAAGGTAAATTTGACAAAATGTAAATTCATGGTGCCTAAATTGGAGTTTTGTGGCCACTTAGTAGATGCAGAGGGCATTCATACTGTTGAAGACAAGGTCGATGCTTTAGTCAAAGCTCCAGCCCCAACAAGTGTCCATCAACTACGATCCTACCTTGGCCTGCTTAACTACTATAATAAATTTCTTCCAGACCTTGCTCATACATTGTTTCCACTGCATAAACTCCTGGAGAAACACTCCAGGTGGGACTGGTCAGCTAAATGTCAACATGCTTTTGAGTCCTCTAAACGGAAACTGTTAGCGTCACGTATGCTTGTGCACTACGACCTCCAGAAGCCTCTCACCCTGGCTTGTGATGCCTCTCCTTATGGTCTGGGCGCTGTTCTTTCCCACATCCTACCGGATGGCTCTGAGAAACCGTGGCCTTCGCCTCCAGATCCTTGACGAAGACAGAGAGCAATTACTCTCAAATTGATAAAGAGGCACTTGCATTGATATGGGCAATTCGGAAGTTTCACCTTTACCTGTATGGTAGAGAGTTTACCATATTAACGGATCATAAACCGCTTCTTCAAATTTTTAGCCCTGACAAAGGAATCTCTCAGACAACTGCAGCCCGTCTCCAGCGCTACGCCCTGTTCTTGGAGCATACAGCTACCGCATACAGTATCGAAGTCATGATGACAATGCAAATGCAGATGCAATGTCCCGTCTCACAGAACTGCCTCTAGAGTCGACACCATCAGTCAAGAGTTGTAGGTACACCACCTCACACCTCCTTACTTCCAGAGAGATAGCAGCCCATACTGTGAAGGATACCCTTCTGACAAACGTGCTTACCTTTATACGAGACGGCTGGCCTGCGACGGTATCACAGGAACATGAACCTTACTACAGGAAGCGAATGGAATTGTTTGTGAAGGATAATTGTGTCTTATGGGGAGACCGAGTGGTCATTCCAAAAACCCTCCAGAGACACATCTTGGACTTGCTACATACTGGTCACCCTGGAACCACGCGGATGAAACAGAAAGCAAGGGGCTATGTGTGGTGGCCGAACATAGATGCAGATATCACGGCATATGTCAATGCTTGTGTAGGATGTGCACAAACTGCCAGAGACCCTCCTCGAGGATGCATTCAACCCTGGACTTGGCCCACGGTTCCCTGGTTTCGCCTTCACTTGGATTTGCGGGTCCCATAAGGGGACAAACCTTCTTGATTATAATTGATGCCCACTCAAAATGGCCAGAGGTCATTCCAGTTACCCAGCTGACTACAAAGGCAACAGTTGCCATATTATTGCATCTTTTTGCTTCGTTTGGGTATCCCAGGGAGATTGTCACAGATAATGGTGCCCAATTCACAAGTCAGGAGTTCCAGAGTTTTGTTACGGTGCATAATATCAAGCACAAATTAACCGCCCCTATCACCCAGCCACCAATGGGCAAGCAGAGCGGTTTGTACAAACTTTCAAGAACTATTTCAAGGCCTCAGTGGCTGTGACTAGCCAGGTCCATATCGCCTCAGCAGTTAGACTCTTTCCTGTTTACTTACAGAACTACACCACATGCCACCACTGTTACGACACCAGCTGAGCTTATGTTGGGAAGACAGCCATGGACTGCTTTTGACATGCTTCGCCCTCAGACCGTTCATGAACATGTATTACAATCCCAAGAAAAGATGGTGAAGTCCAAAGAGTCTCCTGTTTTTGCAACCCACCAGGAGGTCTGGACTCGATCGTATGGATCTGCCAACAGTCGGTGGCTGCCTGCTACCGTTGCAGAATCTTTGGGACCCAAGATGTACAGAGTCCGCCTGGAAGATGGTTCCATTACCAGACGACATGTAGACCAGCTACGGTCTCGTTTACGGGTGCCTGAACCCTTAACGTCCCCAACGCCTACGGGGTCCGGTGTCCACATCTAATGCGTCGGAGGACATCTGGAATGGTGTCTGGGTTGACTCGGAAACTTTGGACTCGTCTCCTGTGGGTATTTGTGACTCTGGTTCAGAGGTTCCCCCTGACCCCTCTGTACCCTCCTTGACCCCACCAGTTGATCTTTCATCCAATCCTACTGCCTCCAACACCCCGCCTGCTGGTGGACGTCCCCAACGTCACCGACGCCCTCCTGACCGCTTACTTCTTCAAGAACGGATAAGAGACTTCCGTCGGTCCTCGCGTAGGGCCCAGAAAGATGTGGATTGATGATTTGGCCCCGCAATTTTCTTCAGAAGACTAGTCATCAGTTTTTCAGTGACACTCTCCAAGTTCCTCAGATGAACTGTGTTCGATTGTTCTGGTTGTTGATTTTTACTAGGTTTTTGTTATGTTGTTCTGGTTTTGTTTTTGGGGTGGGAGGAAGGTGTTATAGCTGACTATACTAAACCTGTGCTATCACTTTAACTAGTGGCTCCGCCCAGGATGACACAGGTCAGAGGGCACAGCAGCCATCTTCAGGGTCAGTTAGTGTGATGCAGTTATGAAGGCAGATATTGATCCTGTTTCCTGCAGTTATCCAAGCCTGTATATAACAGTAAGTGTCCTGCAATAAAGCAATGGTGAACCTGACAGCCCAGCCTCATATCTGAACAAGCAGAGATCATAACATCAGTGTGGGCGGTTCTTTTAGGGTCCTCCATATATTCAGGGTGTGCGGGTGTTTTTTTAGGGTTCCTCCATATATTCAGTTGTGCGGTGTCTTTTAGGGGTTCATCCATATATTCAGGGTGTGCGGGTTCTTTTAAGGGTTCCTCCATATATTCAGGGTGGGCGGGTGTCTTTTTAGGGGTTCCTCCATATATTCAGGGTGGGCGGGTGTCTTATTAGGGGTTCCTCCATATATTCAGGGTGTGCTGGTGTCTTTTTAGGGGTTCCTCCATATATTCAGGGTGGGCATGTGTCTTTTTAGGGGTTCCTCCATATATTCAGGGTGTGCGGGTGTGTTTTTAGGGGTTCCTCCATATATACAGGTTGTGCGGGTGTCTTTTTAGGGGTTCACCCATATATTCAGGGTGTGCGGGTGTCTTTTAAGGGGTTCCTCCATATATTCAGGGTGGGCGGGTGTCTTTTTAGGGGTTCCTCCATATATTCAGGGTGTCTTTTTAGGGGTTCCTCCATATATTCAGGGTGTGCTGGTGTCTTTTTAGGGGTTCCTCCATATATTCAGGGTGTGCGGGTGTGTTTTTAGGGGTTCCTCCATATATTCAGGTTGTGCGGTGTCTTTTTAGGGGTTCCTCCATATATTCAGGGTGTGCTGGTGTCTTTTTAGGGGTTCCTCCATATATTCAGGGTGTGCGGGTGTGTTTTTAGGGGTTCCTCCTTATAGTCAGGGTGTGCGGGTGTGTTTTTAGGGGCTCCTCCATATATTCAGGGTGTGCGGTGTGTTTTTAGGGGCTCCTCCATATATTCAG